>JZKD02S0456012.1:242190-278855 GCA_000966675.3 Picea glauca | reverse complement strand
AAATGGTCGTAAGGGATAGTGGGTATGGTAATTTGAAGCTTTTTTGAACCATGGCCTAAAAATCCAATACTATTGCAAACAAAGCATTGAAATCAATCTTAAAACTAACATTATTATCTATACCAAATAAGATTTAAGGAGAAGAAACACCAATGTGGCAGAGATTCTTGAAAATCCTTTAAAGCAACATTTTCAACACATAAGCATTTGTCATACAATCATTTAACATCAGTAGAGCGTTTCAAAACAAATAAGGAAGATGGTAAACATAGAAAAAACACATAAAATAACCATTAAATTTATTAGCAGTTGAAGTCTTTACATAGGCAAGATGACTCAAAACAGTCTTTAGATATAAAATATCAAGCCAAAACAGGGATCAAACCCCTCTGCAGCTCTCTCTCAGTCCCTTGGACTGAATTCCCCCCCGTTTACATATGATTTTCCATGAGATTTATAGATCTATGAGACAACAAATAGATCCTCAAAGTTTGGATCTAATCTACTCAAAATAGACATAGCTGACACCTCCTAGGGTCGAATTTGCACTTAGTCATATCAACAAGATTACAAAAAATCTGGAAAATTAGTCCCATACCTAAAATCTAGGGTTTGACATTTAAAACATTAAATACATTCAAATCAAATCAAATATTTGATGATCTTTAGAAAAAATATCCTCCTTGAACATCCATGTGTCTTCCTAACTTGACACCTCCTCATGGCACGTGTGAAATCGAACTAAGGGTTGATTGTCCCAGTTCACAACATATGACGAATTTATGAAAAATAGGGCTGCAAAATCACTTAATATCTCCCAAACCATAAAATTTGTGTAAAACATGAGAGAGGTTTTTTTATATTAGCTCGTTATTGATAAAATCCTCTTTCAGTTTTTCCAAATACCTTTTCATATCCTCATAATTTGTGCCCAAAGATGATGACTAAAACATGAAATTCCATAATTTTCAAATCTAAAAACAATGAGTTGTAAATATCTACTTGTATCTCTGAAACCATGACACCTGTGTAAGAAATGAGAGAGGGTTTTGGAGATGTGCTCTTTATTGAGAAAAACCTCTTTTGGTTTTCACAAATTCATCCTTGTTTGGTCAGAGACTGAGTTTTAACTTGACTACAAAAACAATCATTTCCAAAAAAATCCCATGTTTTCAATAGTCTGTTTTCTCCTTTTTCATACAATACTGCTCCAAAAATATTTTCTGATGATCACATATGGTGTATGAAGGCTACAACATGTTTAAATTCATCCCTTATAATCACAAAACCATCTCCAAAACCCAACACTATGTCATTTTCTTGAAAACAGACTGTTGCGGGAACTTCCTGTAGCACCAACTTCAAAACTTCAATTTCAAGCTTCAAAACCTCTCATAAGACATAATAATAGCCAAAACGATATATGAAGACATTATTTTGAGTATATAGAAAAATATGAATCTTTAAGACCAAAATTTGACCATGCAAATATCAGAGCTAACAGTAAGCTTGGAAGTTATTTGAATGAAGAGCTAATTTTGAAGGGGAAATTTGCAATGTATGTGTTTGAGAAATTGGTTTTATTTGCTTCCAATGTTTATTTTTTGTTAATTATTTAGTCAATATATTTTATTTTGTGAGCTATAAATTTATTTTTTAGCAAGTAAATCACAAGAAAATAATTTATCTAGGCACTGGATTAGAAAATTAACATGGTATTAGAGCTTCCACTCTAAAGAGGAGACTAGTTTCAAAAGATTTTTGTAGATCTATGAATCAACAAGGTTAATTCCATGACAGTTTGATCAGATCTAAGTAAGGAATTCTAAGATTTGAAAACAAATTATATGGAGCATCCGACTTCCTGTCCTAGAAAGCAAGGGTTACCTTGCTTCTGAAGGAAAATGATCTTTGGGAGTTAGCAACCAAGTGACCACCCCATCGATAGATACAATGGAAAAGGAAGTTTATGATCATGAGATCAAAGCCCAACGGGTAATCTTGGACGTAGTAAAATATCATTTTATTCCTCATTTTTTTTAGAAGCAGACAGTCAGGGAAATGTTCCTCGCTCTAGTGAGTCTTTTCCAAAGTGATAACCTGGACATCATGATGATCTTGAGAAACAAACTCATATCGGTGCAGATGTCTAGATATGACAATGTAACCAACTATCTCAAGAGGATCACCTAGATTCATGATCATCTTGCAACAGTTGGGGAGATGGTGACTAATACATAACTAGTTAATACGTCATTGAATGGTTTCTCAAAGCCTTGGAAACCATTTGTCAAGGGTATATGTAGTTAGTGTTGTCCCCCTTCGTAGATATAACTAAGGAGATGATGTCTCAATGCCCTCAGGTTGCAGACATGGAGTACTGAAAGGCAAATGAGCATGCATGGGCCCTTATCGTACCACACATCACCATCCGATCGATGGAAACACTATCCACCACACCTAGCTTGACCCACAGAGGACAACAGGTCTTACCTCATGAGGTAACAAGTTTGGTATCGTGGTAAGTGTCATTTTAATATTTGAAGCATTAGAACATGTTGCAAAGGATCCTTTCTTGATTTTGAAAACATTTGCTTGGAAATTATGTTTTTTTTCCCTATTTCACTTTGGTGAGTGTCATGGTTCCATAGTAAGTGGCCACCCTCACAGAAAGGGTTGCTATTGGGGGGTCTCCTTGAAGGGTCATTGTACCATTCCCTCTCATACTTACCAGCTTCCATAACTTGTTCCCCTCTATTTCCCCATATTTTAGGTTTCCGGGCTTATTAACCCAAGAAGAGCATGTACCTCATTTCATAGGAAGAAGGGGCCATTAGGCTTGGAGGTGCCCTAGAAAAAGCATCATGTAATAAAAGCTCGCCTTGGGATCTCAAGAACAATGAAACACTTATAAAAAATGTGAGGGACCCATAAAATAAATTGTTAATTAATCAATAACACTTTCCAAGGTAGAGCATTTGTGGGCTATGCATTTCCTTTTTAGTGCCCCTTATTGACTTCAACTTTGAAATGCATGCAAACCAAGGTAGAGTGTATGTGGGCTATGTATTTCCTTTTTAGTGCCCCTTATTGTCTTCAACTTGGTGACACATGTAAAATAAATGGCTAATAAAGGGCTTGGAAAAATATTCTTTAAAAACAAAAAGAGGAAAAGGATGTGGCTAGCCCTCAACAAAGGCACCCATAAATGAGACAATACGAGCCCTTGTATGTCGTGAAACCCCATACCTGTAAGTCTAACCCCATCCACCTCACGTTCACTACATGACCTAGAAAGGATTCTCCTTGGCAACATCCCCTACTTGAGGAATTGGTTCACCCAATAGGGCACTATGACACCCCTCCCATATCTAAATTTGGCAAGTTGTATAAGGTCTTTGAGCATTTGTTTATTTTGAAAAGGGGGGATTTGATTCACATGTTTGGGTGATTATTTTATTATATATGGCTTACTTGGCATAATATTGTGACTTGTGGACCCTTGGAGGGAGTACTTGTTTTTCTTTGCAGGTCCTTGACAAGTGAAAGCCTGATCCTGAAGGCACAAGGTCACTTGGACCTTCATTTGGAGCATGAAGCCCACATGTTAGATGATGCGCCCCCTTTTCTTTGGCCACATGAGAGAGGTAAAATTTCCTTGGGAGGCACTTAGAGACCATGAGGAGATCATACTCCAACATCTTGCACCCAAACGTTGGCCTTTGGAGGCTAAAAACGTCACATTAGATACCCTAGACGTCACATGGGCTAGGGTTTTGTTGGGGTTTTCATGGTTCATGGTGGTGTAGCTTAGTTTGATGGAAAGAGAGAGACACTTGGCACATTCTAGAGTAGTTGGTGGCATGATTTATGGCCTTTGGAGGCCCAACTTCCTTCATCAAAGGCTCAACGTCTCTCCCAGTGACCTTACGTCACCCTTTAGGGCATGACGACACCCCTAAAAGGGGATTTTCTTTTTGTAAATTTGAATTTTAAGATGTAAATGGAAAAATAGGGAGGTTGGCCTCTCTAATTTGATGTTAACATTTTGAATTGTGCACAAATGGGTTTTAGATGACCTCCTATAAAAAGAGGTCACCCCACTGTCATTTTAGACATAACTCACTTGATAATTACACATTACTTGGATGAAATTTTCTCCCTACTTGGGCAAGGCACACTATCTATCTTTGATGTTTTTTGGATGCTTGTACTTGCATTTTGAAGAATAATCTAGGTGATATCTCTTGGATTTTTTTTCTTGGTGATGTTTGTGGAATATGCTTGATAAGGAAGGGTTTCTTCATGCTTTTTCTTGGAATTGGTATGGAATTTCTGCATTAATTGTGTTTTTCTTCTTGTTTCGAGATAAATTTGTTGAAACCATTGGAGGAGTATAAAGGCATACACCCTCCATCAAGTATACTTTGTCATCAATAAACAAACTACTTTGCAAATGTTGCTAGGAGGAGTAAAAAGGCTTACACCCTCCTAGATTTACCTTGCTAGTTTTGTTTGCTCTAGGGAGTAAAAAGGCTTACACCCCTAGAAAAGTAACAAAACTATCTCTTACACAAGAGACTCCATTAAACCAATTGATAAGACACTAATATACTTGCATTGGAGATATAAAATTGTTGCATTGGTATGCGTGAATTTTTGAGATATTGCAATTGTTCAAGTCTGAATCAATTTTATATGTTATAAGCCTTCTTGGACCCTAAGGGTGTCTTGATTAACCTATTTATTCTCTTTTTTGTTACAAATTAATGCTACAACCATTAGGGTTGTAGCAAAATTATCTTCTTTCGATCTTTTTTCACTAATCTACCACTGAAATTTACTTGTAAACCTTGGTTACTGTTCTACTTTTCATTGGCTAATTATTGGGTGGTTTACTTGTTCATTTTTGTGGTTAGATCTTTCTTCTGTAGCAATTTTTTTCTACAACCACTTGGCTGTCATAAAAAATTGTTGATAACATCATATAACAACCACTAATCACCACCAAAGCCTTGCTTTAATCATTGGAAGTTCGACTACTCATTGCTAGCTTTATTTCTTATATCTTGTACTAGATTTTGGATGGTTAATTTTGAAGTTATTGTTATCATTTGTTTCTGATATATATATTTCCATACTGCTGCAATTTGGGACATCAAGGGTTCTTGCTTGACCCCCTTCGGTTTAAGGATTTTATATCTATCATTTATCTTGTTTCGAGTAGGGCTAACATTGTTTTGTAGGTACACAACACTTGAAAACCATTCTCCCTCCACAATACTTATTCTCAAGCCTTACTCCTTCTTCAATATTTACCTATAGGGGCTTTCATTGATCATTCTCTCACTTTACATCTCAATCCCCCTAGGGTCACCAAGATTTCCACCTTGTGGTGATTTCATCATCACTAAAGCGAGGGGAGTCTTTATCTATAATGTGATAGTGGGTAGGTACTCCTGTAGTTGTCTCACCTTTTTGACTTGGGTTGGGCTTTGCCCAACCTAGAATCCGTGCTATAAAAATCAGAAGAAACTTGCCTCATTTGAGAAGCTTTGGGACAATTTCCTCCAGGAAGAGACTCGAGAGGAGTCCAAAGCTAGCAACCAGGGAGGTACTGATGAGAACCTGCCAATTGTCAGTAAGACAAGAAAGGGAAAAGGAAAGGATTCTAGTAAGAAGTGCAGAGGTGATGCATCAACCTCATAATTGGGGACGAAGAAGGACTTGAGTAAGATCAAGTGCTTCGCATTCCGCATGAGTGGTCATTATGCATCTTAGTGCTCGAAGAAGAAGAAAGGAAGAGGAAAATCAAAACAAGTAGAAACATCTACATAAACTCTGAACATGAGTCCTCACAAGATATTGGGGGACAATATTCCTAAGGAAGCATTCACAGGAGTAAATCAAACTCAGGTTGTGTAGTTTGTCTTGATTGATCCTTTCAGGGTAGGGTGGGTCTCGAAGTGTAGGGTGGAAATTTTCAGTTTTTGAAGGTTCCTGAGATTGTTTTTATTCTGATTCTTCCCTTGGGACCTCCTGATTTAGATATTCAATTCTAATGTGAGGTTGGTCATTGGTTAGAGTCTTCCTAGATATAAGGTGAATATCATTATAATCCAGGGAAGAGATGGATTAAGTCGGGTAGGTCGGGTTGGTTGCAAGTCTAGCAGCTTGCGCTAGTTGGGTTGGCCTCCCATTATTTGGGTTAGGCATGGGATGTGCAGGTAGTTCTATTCAAGGAGGGGTAGATATAGATTCCTGCATTTTAGGTGGGGGAGGAAGTTGCATTGGTGGTTGTGTCATAAGTTTTTGGGGTCCTCCCATGGTGGGATTTCTCCAACATTGTTTCCATGAATGATTGAGAAGGGGAGCTACCCATTGTTGAGTTGGCATTCCCCATGGTTGAGAAGCATATTGCATTGAAGGGTTAGTCTAATATGAATTGAAATATAGCGATTGATCTTGGATCATACCTTGAGGTTTAGGATGCCAAGGTCACTTTTGAGAGACTAACATAACTGTTTTGGTTCCTCAGATTTTTGATAGATGGCCTTTAATCCAGGAAAGGATGGAAAATTATGTGTAGCATGGTCCTCGCTGCATATCCCACCAACCTCAATCTGATCCAACGAAAATTCTCTCTTCGGATGCTTTGTTATACATTTCGAGAAAAAGATAGCCAATGCTTGTTCTATTTCCTCTTGCTTCTTCTTTGTCTGGAGTGTATCTAGTTGGGAGCTCAGGGAATTGAGTATATATGTTTTAAAATATTCTAACATGTTCYCAATTTATGCCATTGTTAGTCCACTTCCTACAATCTTTCTTGTTCTTTCCAATATATCTCTTGGTCCTTTGCTTGTTTTAGATGTGCCTTTGGATTACTTACGATAAAGTTCCAAGATAGTGTCGTATTCTAGATGAGAGACGTCTCCCCCACCCATAAGGATGAGGAGTTCTATACAATCATCTTGGATTCCTCTTAGAAATAATACACATTGCATTTAAGGATCCAATTATCCTTGTTTTTCCCTTTGTAGGATGTAAGTGAATCGTCTTCCAAGCTCTCATATTCATGTTGCATCATTTCAAAGACTTCTTCCCTTCTTTCCTTGTATTTGCAATAGTCTTGGTATTTGTCCATAAATTTCTTTGTCATCTGGTCCCATGAGAATATGCTATCCTTTTCGAGGCCATGAACCATCATAACACAATGTTATTAAGTGTGGTAGGAAAGAGCTTCAATTTTTGGGCGTTTGTCGCATAGTCGTAGCTTTTCCAAAGTACATCAAACTCAAAGAGGAAGGTATTGGGATATTCTTTAGATATCCCATGAAATTTTGGCAAGGAAAAATGAGGGATGTTCTTCATATTGGTCTCTTCATCGGTTTCTTTGATTGGGAATCCAAAAGTCGTGGGTTCCTCTTTGACAACTTCATGTGCCATTTCTTTCTGAGGGATGTCCTTTTCTTCGGAAGGTGACTCGAGAAAAATGAACTCTTCAGAATGATATTACTCATTGATCTGCTCCTCTAACAATGGGATCTTAGTGTACATATATCCTTGCACAATCTCTGATACCTGAGGAGATTCTTCAGGCTTCATTTTGGCAAGGGAACTTGTTGTGGGTGATTAGAAATTCAGTTGATGTTGTTCCTTCCCCATTTGTGATTGAATTGCATTGTTAGCTTTTTGGGGGTTTTTGGAAGAGCCAATAAATCTACCCTGCTGATATCAATATTTGGGCATAGAAAAGACTTATAAAAATCATCCTACAAATTACTGAAAAGAAATCATAACATATATTCTAATGAAGTGAAGAAAAATCCACACAATTTAAACAATGCTACTTTCTTTTTGTTAGTTCCCCAACAACAATGCCAAAAATGATGGACCTTTCAATTACTTTATAATTAACTTAGTAATAAAATGAAGATTTTTGCATTTAATTATCGATCCAGGGCTCCCATGGAACTTGCGAATTGTCACTCACAATCTATGCAAGAAGAGTGTTTTTTTACTATGGAGTTGTAGCACTTTAGTGTCACAATTCAAAGACTCATAATACTTTAATTAATTCACCAACCTATTCTAAGGCCTATTTTCTTTGTAGAAGTTAAAGCACACTTGAAGGAATCGAAATCACACTTGCGAGAATTGAAATCACACTTGCGGGAATTAAAATCACACTTGCAGAAATTGAAATCACTCTTGCAAGATGAAATCACTCTTGTAGGAATTAAAATCACACTTGCGGAAATTGAAATCACACATTCAGAAATCAAAATCACACTTGTGGAAATTGAAATAATACTTGCGGAAATGAAAATTGTGCTTGTGATCTGTTATCCCCACTTTTAGGGATAACTAGGAGATCATGTCTTGAGGCCCACAGGTACTAGACATGGAGTATCGAGAGCCAGATCGACTTTAGCATGGCCTTGGAGGTCCCATCTTTTCTCCCTTTCAGCGCCTCTACCTTGCCAGCAAGAACAACATCCATCACCATCGACTTGGTCTTGTGTCGGAGATGGTTCTTGCTTCATGAGGTAATGAGTCCAAGTATCATGGTATGTGTCACTCTGATCATCAAAACCTTTGAATATGTGCATTTAATTCCTTTTGACTCTAACAAATGCTTGGATCTTATACTTGCCCACTTGACCATGTCTGGGGGGATTGACAGGATTCCCTAGTAAGCCTGTGTCTATAGGTTCTGGTTTGCCACTGGGGGGATTTCCGAAAATCCATCGTCCACTCCCATCACAACACCACTTTTTCATCTTACTTCCCGCTCACCTATCCCATTACACTTGTTTGGGCACTGGGTTGACCTATTTTTAGGGTTGCACCTTACCTAGTGGGAAGAAGAGGCTAAAGGGCCAGAAGGTAAAAGCAAGCTGGCAAAAGATAAAATCCTAAGAAATAAACCTCAAGATGCTTCGCCCAGGGATCCCCAAGAAAGCAATAAAAGGCTTCTGAGCAAGAAACAAGAGGGACCCGTAAAATGATAAAACAAGACCTAGTCAGAGAATAGGGTGTCTCATCATGAGCTAGCCTATTAGGTCCATGGGTACCTAGCAGTATGACATTACCACCATCTAGTTACCACACTAGGGTAATGACCCTTGGTTGCATGGCCAAGGGAAAGGGGATCTCATCATGAGCCAACCTTCTCATTTCTGTGAAATTACTTGTGGGTAACATTGTCATCACTGGTCACCATGCCAAGGCAGTTTCCCCTAATTAGCCTCTTGAAGAAAAAATAATAAAGAATAAAAGGAATAAATGGGATTGGAAAAAATTGCATCCAGGACAGGTGCAACTCGCCTTCTACAAAGGCATCCATAGGTAAAGCTTTGCACCCTCTGCTCTCACTGCACCCACTTGCCTATACATCCCTTACCCACATCACCCACTTACATGGCTTAGATGAAGTCTCTTCTAGAAACTTTCCTCTTCCAATAGACATTAGCCCAATAGGATGCCCTATCATTTTCTCCAAACTTGTATTGCATGCTTGTGTAATGTATTTGAGCTTTTAACTGAGATATTAGGGATTTTATGCACATGTTTAATAATATTGTTGATGAGATGTGATTAACATTGCTATGATCCTTGTGACTCATGAGCCCATGGGGGG
Source organism: Picea glauca (assembly GCA_000966675.3). Classification (NCBI taxonomy): domain Eukaryota; kingdom Viridiplantae; phylum Streptophyta; class Pinopsida; order Pinales; family Pinaceae; genus Picea; species Picea glauca. Next base: position 269,212 of record JZKD02S0456012.1, on the reverse strand, counting down.
CGTAGTTGTTGATGTGCAGGATCATGCCCAACAGACAGGTACCATTTTGGACTGGTACACATGGGGAGATGATCAGTTCAAAACTCCATGGGGCTGAAGAGCCCACCAGATGGATGCTGAGACCCCATCAGGGGGGAGAGACAGGACAGGGATGGACTAGAGGTTTTGCACAAGAGAGAAGGAGGACATCTTCCAGAGGCACCTCGACAGATCTTGACCTAGGGGGGTTGTGCCCTTCTCAGTGGAACATTGGTCTTGGAAGGCCTAGAACATCACCCATGATGACCATGATGTCACCTAGCAACATGGACATTTTGGGAGACAATTGGGATAGTTTTGGCACGTGTGGCAGGTTGGAGAAGCCCAAGGAAGTTGATACACCAAACTATCCAAAATGAGGTCCACAAAACTATTGGCTTTTCATCTTTCAGGGTTAGGGTTTTGGATTTTCTTTATGTTAAAAAGGAATTTAGTGCCCCATTATAATCATCTTCTTGTGAATGTGAGTGTCCCTCACATCTCTTCTCAAAGATAATCTGCCACCATTCTAGCGAGTCTTTCACTCTGTATTTCTTCAATTTCGTACATTTCACTCATTAATAGAAATTGTGTATTACTGTATATCTAAGCCTCTTAATATACATCCGATATATCTACGTTATATTATTGGTTCTTTTGCAATATCTCTGTATATTTATGTGTTATATCTCCTCTCTCATTTCATGTCAAAAATAATATGGATCATCAATTGTTGTGATTCGCATTGTTGTAGCTCAGTTAGATTTTTGTTTGTGTTATAGCTTCGTTGCTGCAACTCTGCTTGCAACTGCACTTAGTGTGTTTATTGTCTAATTCTCTTTAGGTTTAATCCTTACAATCATGGATTGATTTTATTGGATTAATATTAAATGAACAAACACTTAATTGTTCCCACAACACAAGACTTTCATTATACTCAAAGAAGTCACCAATAGATCATAAGCACAAGTTTCATTTTCGCAAGTGTGATTTCAATTTCCGCAAGTGTGATTTTAATTCCTGCAAGTGTGATTTCAATTGCCACAAGTGTGATTTCAATTTTCACAAGTGTGATTTTAATTCCTGCAAGTGTGATTTCGATTTATGTAAGAGTGATTTCAATTCTTGCAAGTGTGATTTTGATTTCCGCAAGTGTGAATTTAATTTCTGCAAGTGTGCTTTCAATTCTCACAAGTGTGATTTCAATTCCCACAAGTGTGATTTAATTTCTATAGAGAAACGTAGGCCTTAGAATAGGTTGGTGACTTAATTAAAGTATTATGAGTCTTTGAATTGTGGCATTAAAGTGCTACAACACCATAGTCAAACAACTCTATTGTTACAACTCCGCTTGCAAGTGCACTTAGTGTGTTTATTGTCTAATTCTCTTTAGGTTTAGTCCTTACAATTGTGGTTCGATGTTATTGGATTAATATTAAATGAACAAACTCTTAATTGTTATGAAAACATAAGACTGTCATTATACTCAAAGAAGCCACCAATAGATCATAAGCAAACGTTTCATTTCCCCAAGTGTGATTTCAATTTCCGCAAGTGTGATTTTAATTCCCGCAAGTGTGATTTCAATTTCTGCAAGTGTAGTTTTAATTCCTGCAAGTGTGATTTCAATTTCTGCAAGAGTTATTTTAATTCTTGCAAGAGTGATTTTGATTTCCGCAAGTGTGATTTTAATTCCCGCAAGTGTGATTTCAATTCTCACAAGTGTGATTTCAATTCCTGTAAGTGTGATTTAATTTCTATAGAGAAACTTAGGCCTTAGAATAGGTTGGTGACTTAATTAAAGTATTATGAGTCTTTGAATTGTGACATTAAAGTGCTACAATGCCATAATCAAAACAACACTCTTCTTGCATAGATTGTGCACGACAGTTTGCAAGTTCCTTACGAGCCTTGTATTGATAATTAAATGTTCATTTGCTTATTAAGTTAATTAGAAAGTAATTGAAAGGTACATTAGGAGCTTCAGATAGTTTGACTTTTAATTCATCAAGCGCGTGCTAGCATGTCTTTGTCCATACAAACTCAATATATTTTCTTAGTAAGGAAAGTAATGGACAATAAATATGTGAAAAAATTTCAATGAATCTACGGTAATAACCATCATATCCTATAAATGTTTGTACATTCTTCTGTGAAGTTGGAGTTAGAAAATTGAGTATTACCTTTATTTTCTCTAGATCGACTTGAATACCTTTTTCTCAGATGTGATGCCCCAGTACAATGCCATCTATTTCCATCATGAAACACCTTTCATTACTAAGTGAAACATTTGACTCCTTGCACCTGATTAATGTCTTTTCTAGATTGGCTAATGCTTCATCAAATTCATCCCCATATGTTGTAAAATCATCCATATATATTTCCACGTAGTCATGAATGAGATCAGAGAATATACCTATGATGGATCGCCGAAAGCTGGCGGGGACACTACATAACCTAAATGGTAGAACATGGTAGGCGAATGTCCCCCAAGGATAGGTGAAAATTGTTTTCTCTTGGTCTTCAGGGGCGATCTAGATCTAGTTGTATCCACTTAAACCGTCAAGAAAAAATAAATACTTTTTTCCTGCGAGCGTGTCTAGGACTTGGTCGATAAATGGTAATAGGAACTGATATTTCTGTGTTGCTTTATTCAATCCTCGATAATATACACAAATAATCCATTTACGGTTTTTATTTTGTTCCATGACAAGAGGGGAGACCCACTGCTATCAACAATGGGATAGATGAAGTTAACTGTAAGCAATTTCTGTAGCTCTTCTTTGATTATGTATTTAATTGTCAAGTTCATCTGACACTAAGGTTGACAAATGGGTCTGACTCATTCCTTGATATATATGATGTGTACATAGGTCGAGGTGGATCCCCTTCATGTCAGAGTAATCCCAGGTGAAGGAATCACTGTACTTCCGCAACACTTGAATGAGTCGTTATTTTTGTTGTTTAGTTAGTCCTTGGTTGATCTTCAAGGTTTCCCCTTTGATAATTTATATGGTTTCTATAAGGGATCCTTGGTATTTTTGTTGTACATGTTCGTGTTCAATGGGTGAGATGCTTGTGGAGGCTAAGGAAAGTTGAGTTTTCAGTTTCATAATGTGCTCAAGAAGATGTGTGTTTTGTGAGGAAGAGGAGGAGGCTATAAAATCATTGATTTTGTCATCCTTTGTTTTATCTCTTATATGGATAGGTATTGATCTATGGATAAGATCTGATGGACTTCCCCTTCTTCATCACTTTATTCTTCGTCAACCTAAAGTGGTGTTTCTAAGTCTATGCTAGGTTTGGCAGGAGGGTTGAGAGTTAATTGTTTAGTGGATGTCCTTTGGGTGATAGTCATGTTTCCTGACTGACAACCGATATAGGCATCGACAATGGCTAACCATGGTCATCCTAGGATTAGAGGATAACCGCCTAGAGAGGTTTTGGGTTGTAGGACCATGAAGTCAACGATATATTCCCATGAATCCACAAAGATCACTACATCTTCTAGAATTCCCTCTGGTTTAATGGTGGATCTATTAACAAGTTGAAGTATAGTGTGGGTTCCCCTAAGGCCTATAAGTCCTAAGGATTGCATGGTTTCATGTGTCATAGCATTGATGGTGACCCCTAAGTTAATTAACATGTTACTAATGAGTGTATTATTGATTTTCACATTAAGGATTGGATTACCAGGGTTATAATATTTAGTCGTGAGAACTCCCTCCATCATTAGGTCTGATAGTTTCCCCATGACGTGAATAGTTCCAGGATCCTTTCATTTCCTACCGGGCTTCCTCAAACAAAGATCTCTTTTTCTTTTGAATAAATAGGTACATCTTAATTGCTTTAAATAATGGTATTTTGACACACACATTCTTGAGTTCTCCTAAGAAATCAAACTCAGGTTGTGTAGTTTGTCTTGATTTAGCCTTTCAGGATAGAGTGGGTCTCGAAGTGCAGGGTGGGAATTTTTTTATTTTTGAAGGCTCTTGAGATTGTTTTTGTTTTGATTCTTCCCTTGGGACCTCCTCATTTAGATCTTCAATTCTAATGTGAGGTTGGTCATTGGTTAGAGTCTTCCCAGATATAAGGTGAATATCATTATAGTACAGGGAAGAGATGGAGTAAGTAAAATAGGTCCAATTGGTTGTAAGTCCAACAAATTGTGCTAGTTGGGATGGCCTCCCATTATTTGGGTTAGGCATGGGTTGTGCAGGTAGTTTTGGTTAAGGAGGGGTAGATGTAGATTCCTTCATTTTAGGTAGGGGAAGAAGTTGCATTGGTGGTTGTGTCATAAGTTTTTGGGGTCCCCCCATGGTGGGATTTCTCCAACCTTGTTGCCATGAATTATTGGGAAGGGGAGATACCCATTATTGAGTTGGAATTCCCCATGGTTGAGAAGCGTATTGCATTGAAGGGTTAGTCTAATATGAATTGAAATGAGAGACTAGCATAAGTGTTCCAGTTCCTCAGCTTTTTGATAGATGGCCTTTAATCTAGGAAAGGATGTAAAATTATGTGTAGCATGGTCCTCGCTGCATATCCCATATGCCTTAATCTGATCCAACAAACATTCTCTCTTCAGATGCTTTTTTCTACACTTAGGAAAAAAGATAGCCAATGCTCGTTCTATTTCCTCTTGCTTCTTATTTGTCTAGAGTGTATCTAGTTGGGATCTTAGAGAATTGAGTATATATGTTTTAAAATATTCTAAAATGTTCCCAATTTCTTCCATCGTTACTCGACTTCCAACAGTCTTTCTTGTTCTTTCCAACATATCTCTTGGTCCTTTTCTTGTTTTAGATGTGCTTTTGGAACACTTACGATAAAGTTATAAGATAGTGTCGTATTCTAGCTCAGAGACATCTCCCCCACCCATAAGGCTGAGGAGTTCTATACAATCATCTTGGATTCCTCTTAGAAATAACACACATCACATTTTAGGAGCCAATTATCCTTGCTTTTCCCTTTGTAGGATGTAAGTGAATCGCTCGACATAGTCTTCCAAGCTCTCATATTCATGTTGCATCATTTCAAAGACTTCTTCCCTTCTTTCCTTGTATGTGTAGTAGTCTTGGTATTTTTCCAAACATTTCTTTGTCATCTGGTCCCATGAGTAGATTATGTCCTTTCCGAGGGCCATGAACGATCATAACACAATGCTCTTAAGTGTGGTAGGAAAAAAGTTCAATTTTTGGGCGTTTGTCGCATATTCATAGCTTCTGCAGAGTACATCAAACTCGAAGAGGAAGGTATCATTACCTTCTTTAGATATCCCATGAAAGTTTGGCAAGGTAGAATGAGGGATGTTCCTCATCTTGGTCTCTTCATTGATTTCTCTGATTGGGAATCCGAAATTCATGGTTTCCTCTTTTACAACTTCATGTGCCATTTATTTCCAAGGGTCGTCCTCTACTTCAGAAGGTGCCTTGGGAAAAATGAACTCTTCGTAATGATATTGCTCGTTGATATGTTCCTTTAACAATTGGATCTAAGTGTACATATATCCTTGCACAGTCTTTGATACCTGAGGAGATGCTTCAGGCTTCTTTTTGGCAAGGGAACTTGCTGTGGGTGATAAGAAATTTGGTTGATGTTGTTCCTTCCCCTTTTGTGATTGACATGCATTGTTATCTTTTTGGGGGGTTTTGGAAGAGTTGATAAATATACCCCGTCGATCTAAATATTTGGGCATAGAAAAGACTTATAAAATCATCCTACAAATTACTGAAAATAAATCACAACATGTATTCTAATGAAGTGAAGAAAAATCCACACAATTTAAACAACGCTACTTTCATTTGACAGCTCCCCGACAATGATGCCAAAAACGACGGACCTTTGAATTACTTTCTAATTAACTTAGTAAGAAAATGAAGAGTTATCAATCCGGGGCTCACATGGAACTTGCGAATTTTTTCTCACAATCTATGCAAGAAGAGTGTTGTTTTGACTATGGCGTTGTAGCACTTTAGTGTCACAATTCAAAGACTCATAATACTTCAGAACCTCCACAGTTCGTGGCTTCTTAAAAAAAAACCTCCAATTCATCATTGCTTACTCATTTCTTTATTTTTCTGCCTTTTTACATCGCTACAACTCCTTACAAATACATTTTCTTTTCAAAATATAGTTTTCCACAATATATATATATATATTTTGTCTCATAAACTAATTTTGTACCTTCATGGTTTCCCTTTCTGTGCACTAATTTCAAACAACTGAATTTTATTTTCGATTGCTCGTGGCTCTACCTTCACAAGCCTCTTCTCTACACAGAGTTCAGACTCTACTCACATGGACCGGCTCCTCGTTCTTTCTTCTTTCCTTCATGAGAGGGTCTGCTTTGCCCTTAACTTTGGCACCCACTGTGCTATGTGAATCGATGTTTCCTCTCCTCGGTTCTCAGCTTAGCTTCATTGTCTTCAATTTCATACTCCTTAACTGAGATCAAACTTGTCCTCCCATTTCTCATTCATTAATTTCATACATAGTAGAAACAACTTGTTAAAAATAAAAATTAGCTTCACATTAGATATTTTGCCCATTGGCTAAATTTTACCCTTAAACTTTCTTTGCCGAGGAGCACATGAGAACATAACTACTAAGAAGAATAGAAATTTGAATCTTCTCCATGATGTACTATTCCCAACTAACATTTACAAACATATAAAAAAAAACACATTCATCCTCGACAAGGATACGCGGCTTTGATGTTTTTAATAAGCTTACAATCAAGAAAGAATCACAAGTATGTCAATGACAAGGAAACACAATGTTATCGAACTTCTCCAACTTGATATCAAATGCGGTCTTCTCGGCCATATTTTCCTTGGCTTCTTTTCTCTACACACTTTCCTCTATGCGAGACAACCTCTTGCAACTCTCATACAACTTCTCTGGGTGGATTTCCAAATCGCCCTTTTCTCCTTGCTTCCATACGCTCAGATAACTCGGCTGCTCTCACTCATCTTTATTGATTTTCGGTCTTCTGAGGCTATGGTGATCATAGTCCACATATCCATGGTTTCTGGGCCCTTCAAAAATGGAGTGAGGCCCAGACCTGCTCTGATACCATGTCAAATACACTGATACCATGTCAAATATTATTGATGTGTATTGTATTAATATGAACATATACAATTAAACAATATAGTTATTTTCTTAACAGGTAGGAGATATCGTGCACACTGGTCTCTTATTAGGCACACATATCCTAGAAGTTGTAATGGATGAGGACACAAGTTGTCATATTTATTTATTATAATCAAAGTTCTCTATTTACATACATGCTTGTATAAAGAAGCTAACTCAAACCAAATTGATTTTATTTTTAAAAATTTAATGAAATAAAGTTATTTATGTTTTTATCAAATTAATTTTACAATATGTCATAAAGAATCTAAATCAAATTATATTGATTTTTTTTTTTAAATTTAATCAAAATTATCTACATCTTCATCAAATTAACTTTACTATCATCAAAATAAAGAGAAGTAGTAGTTTCAGAAAAATATCTTTCATATTTTGAAAATTTAAGAATACAAATACATTGTATTATTATAATGATATGTAATTTTATTTTCATGTTCTTGTCACATAGTTATAACAAAATGAAATAAAAATTTTAAAAATAAATTAAAATAGTTTTATGTAGACTTTGTTCTAAGTATTTAAATTAAAATTATTTAAAACTTTATCTTCATAAAATAACATGGACATAGAAAGAGAGGGATATGATGTGGATTTTCATATTTTGTATCTTTAGTTTTATGTGACATTTACAGTAACATTTTCTTTTACAATTTGATTAAATAAATTTAACTAAGCCTTGGGATGGAATCTCTTCACACCAATTTCATCAACAATAATAAAACCTATTGTTTTCTAGAAATTATTTAAAATACAACAATTAAATGGATGTGTTTAACATTGTTCTTTAGAGATTATTTAAAATACACCAATCAAATGGGTGTGTTTAACATTTTTTAAAAGTGAAATAAATTAATTTTAATTATGTTTTTCATATATATATATATATAATTTAATATATAAATATATATAAATAATATAAAATTCTTTATGTATCATATATGAGAGAGTTTGATGTTGTGATAATATTTTTCTATGAAAATAATAAAAAAACTTAATTGATAGCAAAATGGTCAAACTTAATTAATAGCAAAATGGTCAAACTTAAAAAAAAAAAAAAACAATTCATAATGAAATGATAAAAAAATATATTGTATTTTTCATTTTTAAAAAACTTAATACTAAAACAGTAACAACTATTATATAATGAAATGATAAAGAAGTATATTGTATTTTCAATTTTAAAAAAACTTAATGACTAAGACAATAACAAGTACTACTTGCAGCCCCACATGATATAATAATGCGATTGATTGTATGAATTTTATGCTTGGTGACTTGGAATTAGCTGTCCATGTTCATCACTCTAATTTCTAATTTTTTATTTTATGCTTGGTGACTTGAAATTAATTGTTTATGTTCATCATTCTAATTTTTAATTTTTATTTTAATTTGAAGTTTTTTATAAGTATTGGTTGCATATTTTTATTAAAATAATATAAAAATAATATAAATAATATAAAAAATGGTGTCATAGTTGTGAATGGAAAGAAATCATATTTCACCTTCCTCACCACAACACTTTAAATACAATATTACACATCTATTATAGTGAATTCTAAAAACACTTATTAATTTAAAAAAAAAAAAATCAATTATTTAATAAAAATAAATAAACTTAAAAACACTTTTTAATAAAAAAACAAAATCAAAATAAAATTAATTGTAAAAATAATTTTAATAAAAATAAATTAAAAACAAATATATATATTTTTAATAAATAGATGTAAGATTAGAAGAATTATATATATATATATATAAACTTAACAAACAATATAACAAATATAATTAAATATAATTATATGAAACAATAACACAACCAACTTATAAAAAATAGTAAAAGTTAAACCTATTGAAAGTGAAAGTGAATATCACAAAACAAAGAAGTTGAGAAAGAAAAGACACACTAAATTGTTTAAGTTAAAAAAACAAATTCTAGTAACAAGAAAATGTCTTACTTGCCAGTATATTGCAACCATGAACCTTCATAACAATAACCACAAAATTAATAATAATAGAAAAATCCCTCACACACTAAATTGGTTGTAAACAAACGGTAAATAAAATTAATCTCGATAAACTAAAAAAAAATTCCAGTAACAAGAAAATGTCTTACATGCTTGTCAACATATTACAACCACAAACCTTCACAACAAAGGTCTCCACTAAAGTGTGTGTATACAAAGAAAATGGTTGGAAATCCTTAATTGTAATATCAATAAAACACAATAGAATTCATCTATCCATGAACATCAATAAAATGGCAAAGCTTATACAAACTTAAAAAAACATCAATAAAATGGCAAAGCTTATACAAACTTAAAAATGCATATACACATATATGCTGTCAATGAGGAGCAAAGAATTTATATAAATTCCTTGTATATTAAAGCCTTCCAAACACATGAAGAATTATATTTTTTTATATAAATGGGAACTTTAGAAAGACATAGAAACAAAAAATATGTAAAATGAAATGAAGTAGTTATTCAATTATATTTTTTTCAATAAATAAAACACAAAAAATCTAAAAAGGTAAAAAATATGAAAGAAAGAAATATGCAAAATGAAATGAAGCAAGTTATTAAGGGTAACAATTACTTGCATAAATAAATAATCGTTTATGACATGTAAATGTATCAGGTTAGATTCACCTAGTAGTTTAAAGTAAAAAAACATTAAGGTAAATTTTCAACAATAATATAGCATCATATAATCTACAACACAAAAACGTTAGGACACCTTTTTAAATTGTTCATTATGTTCACATTATTTTATAAAAAACCACAATCATGTCCCATTACCTCAAACACATGTCAAGTATCTTCTCCGTAACATAATAACGTGTAGAAACCTTGCCAAATCAGTTGTTCTATGCACTTGCCACCTCAATTCAACTCTCATTTTTCTGGTAATTCTCTCATTTTCCTACCAGAATTGTGGTAATGCATGGAGCCCAAAGCAAGGAGATATGAGATATGAGATTGTAAGTTAGTGATATATTTCTCTTTGTGCCAGTAGTTCTCATAAAAGAGAATAATGGCTCTTGAATTAACAAGATTGATTGGGAATTGCAGGCCCGTTTTTACAGAGGATTTTATTAGATTAGGAAGAACTTGGACGGCCTTATACTACAACTTACATCCAGGAAGGAGCTGAAAAACCTCATTGGTATTTGCTTTTTTCTTTCTTCTAATTAAATCGAATTATTATATTCATCATAATGAAACAATTCAGATTCCATTTCACTTCTTTTTTTTTAAATCTCTTTTTGTTCTCTATATCTACTATTTTGTGTAAGTTTATGGAGAAAAAGCCTTCCAGACTGATGCTTGTTCTTAGAGATGGGAAACATGGATCCAAGACTGATAAAATTGCACAATATTTAAACGACAATTATGCCGAGAATACGCTAAGAACCTAGGTGGAATTCACGAATGTTGGTAGTAAAATCTTTCAGATATTTAAAAAATGGCTCCAAAGCAAGGATCCCAACAACCCATGTAGAGATGAATTTAGCTGGTAGGGTTCGATCACCATTGGCAGAACCATGTGATTTGCTTTCCTTTGTTTAATGCTTCATTGCTCGTTAAGTATTAACATTTCATTTTTTTTAATGCTATATTGTTCAGTGATTATATAAAGCTAATTTGACTAGTGAGACCTCCCTTTTCCCTGAATTGTTTTATTTATTCTTTACCTTAACATCCTTGCTAATGGGCACTCTAAAGTGTGATTTTAACTGGGTTTGTTTGTATTTTGTTTTTTCAGATTCCAGCTTTGTTTCTTCCCTAATATAGGCAACACTCGGAAAGGATGTCCTCTGGGGTACAAGAGTTGTTATATCACTTTTTTCTTTTGGAAGTATGCAATTTGTGTTAGAGATAATGCCTAATTAATGTCACTACTAGAGTTTAGGGATTGGATTGGGTTTGTTGGAGGATGTTGAGAGATTCTCTCAACCTCTCCCTCAAAGAGTGGAATAAGTTGGATCTCACAACACTTATTTAAGTGTGATGTATCTATGTATAATGTGAGCAATATAATTTATCATTTTGTATATCTCTCTGCAATATCTATGCTCTCCTAATTTCTAAAATTGGTATCATAGCCTGGTAATAGACATGTGAGATGTGTGTGTGATCCATCCAGTTGTCATGGGAGTTGTTGTGCATGATCTACTGTGTAAAAGAGATTGTTGTGTAAAAGAGACCCTACGCAAAAACCGCTGAAGGGATTGTCGGTAAAGAGAAGCTTGTGTGATGCCATCTGCGAGATCTAAAAGGAGACATTTTGTTGTGCAAATCGCTGTGAGATATTCTACTGTGCAAATCGTTGTGAAGAGGAGCCGCCTGTGAAGAGGACTCTGTTTTTTATGATTTTACTGTAAAGTTCGACAATGGTAGTTCATGAAAAAATTTCAAATATTTATTTTCAAAATTCAAGTTGTCCTCTTCAAGGAGTCCACGATCGACTTTGAGAAAAAAACAGTTGACATTGAGATCATTGCGTCAAAGTTTCGATTGAAACTACTCTACTAACATATTGCTCAAGGTTGTTAGTGGGGCCCTTCCTTTTCTTTCGTCTGTTCGGGCGTTTTGTATTGAGAAATTAATTATAACCAGTTAAAGTTTGCTTTACTCAGGGATCATATCTCCATGAAGACTTATGTAAGAGGAAGTCAAACTATTGATGAAAAGTCATCATTGTTGAGTTGAGACACAATGTTCTGGTATCCAGATTTGTTGCACGGAGAAGGCATCAGAGGTCCTTCATGAATCAAAAGTCGTTGCCCAAGATTCATAGTTGTCACTATTCGTGGAAGAAGTCATCATTACTTGAAGTCCATCGAACCATTGAAGAGTGTCGAGTATTTTCTATGTGAAAGTGCCATCGTTTAAAGATTTAGTTTGTTGGAAGGTCGTTGCCTTGGCTATAAGAAATCAATGCAGGCTTCCACATTGAACAGATTTGAGATCATGATAATATTTTCATTGAATATGTTGCGCACTTGACGAGGGGTCAATAAAAATGCTAAGTGGAAATCGCTACTTGTGGAAACCACCGTAGATGGTTTATCATGTTTTTCTACATATATATATTTATGTATGTGTGGTGTGCTTAAATTTTTTATATGTTTACGTGTTTATGTAAAATGAATTATCAAGGTGGATATCGGTGGCCACCCACCTTTTCGAACTGGCTCAAAACAGTTTTCTGGCAATTTTGACAATTTACTATTTTTAACAGTTTTAACTTTCGGGGCTATTTTGAGGGCCTAAATGAAGGTTTTTTGAGATCGAGCTTCTTAATGATAGCCAAAGGCATGATTGAACCCCCAAAATGAATCTTCTCAACGATACCTTTCCAACAGGATATCATACACCTAAAACGAAGATCGTATGCAAAATTTACGACCCCGGGAAGTTGATGTACTAATTTACCCAAACGGGGCCCACATGACTTTTGGTGCTTCATCTCCTAGGGTTAGGTTTTTTGATGTCTAGGGTTTTTGGCATTCCTGTTTATTGTAAAACGACCTTCAAAGCCTCATTGTAATCATCTTCTTGTGAATGCGAGTAGTCGTCACATCTCTTCTCAGAGATAAGCTGTCATCATTCTAGCGAGTCTTTCACTATGTATTTTTATAGTCTCTATACATTTCTTTCATTAATAGAAATCATGTATTACTGTATATCTATGTTTATGGTTGCATCTTTGATACATTTATGTTATATTATTGGATATCTGCGCATTTCTTTATTATATCTCCGCTCTCATTTCATGCTGAAAATAATCTAGATCAGTGGTATTAGAACAGGTTGTTCTTGATCTTTTTTTCAGTGCATGTCCCCGACGAGGTCCGAGTATAGCAAGTTGGGTCTCGAGCTTGTCTCTCTTGAGTAAAATCGCTCTCACACACCTAAGAAACCCTCAATGGCGGAAGAAAAGAAAAATGAAAGAGCAGACGATCATATCAATCTGTTGCTTGAGCAAGCTCTCATGCGACAGAGGGACGAAATGATGGAGAATTTTTCCCACATCCTTCAACACCTGTCGATAGCAACATGCACATATTCATCAAGTGAAAACTTTTGAGGAACCTCGTCTTTCAAGGTACAAGTTAATTTTGATATTCATTTATTTGAATGGCAGATAGATACATAAGCCCTAGACAAATGGTTAAACCTGCTAGAAGGTTATTTCTCTGTTCACAATTTTTTCGACAGAGAAAAGATCACCTTCGCACTCTTTAAAGCTCTCCCCCATGTCAAACATTGGTGGGAAACTTACTGGGAGGAGAGTTCCACAAAGGAGTCTTGAATATATGGGGTCGAGCCCACTTGGGATTTTTTTGTGGATGCGGTAAATGAACAATATTACCTTGTTGGCAACTGTGAGGACCAGTACATGAGATGGACCACATTGCGGAAAGAAAGGGGCCAAGTAGTTCCAGAGTTCACCAATAACTTCCATACCTTACGCACCAAGTTCGATATCAAAGACTTCGAATGACATTTGGTTCTAAAATACCATGGGGCTCTACACAGATACATCCAAGCTGAAATGGATTTTCTGGACATCTCATCACTCGGTGCTTCTTATCGATATGTTGTTAAAATTGAGAAGAAATTTAAGCACCAGAACAAATGAGAGTTCGGGTATACAAATCCACAACAACCAAAGTATGACAAAGATGGCCCTAACAAACAGTCTCCTGAAAACCAGTCCAAGCCATAGGAAAAGAAGGGTCGCGGGAAGACAAAGAAGGACACTGGAAAATGGTGCGATTTCCAGAAAATCCCCTAGCACAACACTGATGAATGTCGCTCAAAACATTCATTGGTGGCTGAGATCAAAAACAAGGAGCCAAACCTTGATTCAGAATCTGATTCTGAAAATACTGGTAAAAGACAGATCATCGACGTAGACCCTACTACTATTGTCGTGACCGCAACAATTCAACCAGAAGAACCAACATACCCTGAAGAGGGGGAGCGCCTTTTTCATTCACATATGTGGGTTAAGGGGACCTCACTGCAGTTTATTGTTGATAGAGGAAGCCAGAAGAACCTCATCTCAGCAGAGGTTGTCAAACAATTGAGATTGTCGATGACACCACACCCGCAGCCATACAACATCTGGTGGCTTCGCCAAGGACAAGATATTCGTGTCAACCAACAGTGTCTATTGTCATAAGACATCCATCATTTCATGGATGATGTATTATGTGATGTTTCCCCACTATATGTCTGTGATGTTCTCTTGGGCCAACTATATATGTGGAAGTGCCATGTTGTTTATGAGTCTCGACCCCACAGTGTCATTGTTTCTCTGGGGGGTCATCTCTACAGAATACCAGAGGTATTTTTGACTATTGTCCCACCTAAAAAGTGTCGCAATATAGTATCTCATACTACAAAATTCATCTTCTTCACAATCTGTTCAGCAAGTGAACAAAAGGATATTGCAACCACTACAGCCTCGGTCCAAGCACCTTCTATCCAACAGAAGCAGGTCGACAAGATTGTAGCAAAGTGTAAATATTCCTTCTGCACAAAAGAATCTCATGTATCCAGACTGGTTAAAAAGTTCCAACCCTCCCAGCCACATTCTCGTGATAGACTTCCACAAACTGAGCAGTGCGGTGTCTCCAGCAAGGCAAACAACTCACCAAGATGCAGATTCAACAAACACTTTTCCCTCTCCCCCGAGAACTCAACGCAATGGATACCATTGCTTCCTAAGGAGGGAGGATTGATCCAAGTGGATATCGGTGGCCAACCATCTTTTCCAACTGGCTCAAAATAGTTTTTTGACAATTTTGACAATTTACTATTTTTAGCAGTTTTAACTTCTGGGGCTATTTTGAGGGCCTAAATGAAGTTTTTTTGAGATCAACCTTCTTAATTATAGTCAAAGACATGTTTGAGCCCCCAAAATGAATCTCCTTTATGATACCTTTCCAACTTCCTATCATATGCATAAAACGGAGATCATATGCAAAAGTTACAACCCTGGGAAGTTGATGTACTAACTTCCCCAGAAGGGGCCCACATGACTTTTGGCGCTTCATCTCCTAGGGTTAGGTTTTTGGATGTCTAGGGTTTTTTTCATTCCTATTTATTGTAAAAAGGCCTTCAGAGTCTCATTGTAATCATCTTCTTGCGAATGTGAGTAGCCGTCACATCTCTTCTTAGAGATAGGCTACCACCATTCTAGCGAGTCTTTCACTCTGTATTTTTACAGTCTCTGTACATTTGTTTCATTAATAGAAATCATGTATTACTGTATATGTGTGTTTATGGTTGCATCTCTGATACATTTATGTTATATTATTGGATATCTGCGCATTTCTTTATTATATCTCCGCTCTCATTTCGTGCCAAAAATAATCCGGATCAAGAAAATAGGACCTCTTGTATCTTGATATAAGGTGGTAGCCCTGGTTTCAAGAACAATTGTTCTTATTCAAAGTCACCTTGTATACTTGAATGTTGAGGACATTCTGTATCCAAACTACTCTTCTAGACACTAACGGATGGCTGAAAGCATAAATCTGACAGATGGAGGCATGTTCATAGAATGCATCAATAATTGACATCTTTTCTCATGGAAGCCCCAATGAGTTGATATTTTCAAAATTGTCGATCGTACAAGTGCATGAATGATGATCCGAAACATTTATATTTTAAATGATTTGAAAGTGAAGCTCAAAGAAGAGGAAGAGAAAGAGTGGAATCTAGAGACATCAGAGTGGGTGTATGCATTGATGAGGATCATGCCAGACAAAGTGTTGTAATCTTTTTTGTTATCTAATTTGTGAAGTTTTGTAATGTAGGCATTAACGGGGGGTGTTAGAGATAATGCCTAATTAATGCCACTACTAGATTTTAGGGATTGGATTGGATTGGGTTTGTTGGAGGATGTTAAGAGATTCTCTCAATCTCTCCCTCCAAGAGTGGAATATGTTGGATCTCACAACACTTATTTAAGTGTGATGTATCTATGCTCTGTGCAATATTTATGCTCTCCTAATTTCTAAATATTTGCAAATAAATGAAATCTTATCAACCTGTTCTTACATAGAGAAATTATTACCAATAGAAAAGAAGGTAAATGCAGACTTTTACAGTGATGTAAAAAGGACTTTTACAGTGATGTAAAAAAGGAGAGAGAAAAAAAGGATTTTTTATCAGCGGTTCTTACACGAGCAGTTAGTGAAAAAGATAAAATTTTCAAAACACATTTAAAGATATTTTAACGGAAAATGTCATTATAGATAAAATAAGATTACATAGATAAAATTTTCAATACTATGCACATTTAAATATATTTTAAGGAAAAATGTCATTAAAGTAAAATAAAATAAGATTACATATAAGGGGAAAATGTCATTAAAATAAAACAAGGTTGCGTGGAAGCGTAGTCCTTGCCAACGAGGTTAGAAAGCAAAATGTGGAAAATGGGGTCGAAATGTAAATGAAACAAAGTGTTCGGTGCAAAACCTATATCACGAAAAATGTTGTGTGCAACATGTATATCACTGAACATGGGGCAAAAGTAAATGACGCTTGGCAGGGAGAGCACCATGTATTTTTTGAAAGTATATAGCAAACATATATTTTTTGAAAGTATATAACAAACTACAAATTTGTTGACAATGGAAGAATAAATTTAGAAATTTAAATGCATTTGCCACATGCACTGGTGAAAGATAAAAATATATGAAAACATAAAATAAAAGGAGAAGAAATATAAAAATCTAATTGCAGTTGTGAACATGGGGTATAAGTAAATGATGCTTGCATTGTAGAGCACCATTTATTTTGAATTATATATAAAAAATAAAAGTTTGTAACATATAAAAAATTAAATGCAATTGTCATATAGAGTGGTGAAAGATAAAAATAAAGAGCACCACTTATTTTCAAATATATAAAAAATAAAAGTTTGTAACATACAAAAAATTAAATGCAATTGTCATACAGAGTGGTGAAAGATAAAAAAAAAATATGTAACATATTAAAAATTAAATGCATTTGTGATACAAGCTGGTGAAAGATAAGAATAAAGTCTGTAACATATAAAAATTTAAATGCATTTTTATTTGAAATATGTCCAAAAATAAAAGTTTGTTACATACTACTGGAAATTTTGAAATATACAACGAAATTAAAGTTTGTTACATATAAACCAGAATTTCAATGCGTTTGTCATGTAGACTGTTATTGGGGCTCCCGTGGACCATTACAAAAATATGTACAAGAAACATAATTGTGGAAAGAAGATAGAGTGCAATACCTGCAAAAAACAATAAATGGAAAGGTATAAGTGTTTGTCTCTACATATCTATTTAAGAAACTGGAATAAGTGGGTTGATAACAAAGCAGGATGTGGTCAGTAAACTTACAGTGAGGGTACCTCTGAGCCCTTTGGCTATTTTCTTGCGGCTTCTGTTTCATTGATGTCGTCGACGACTGTGGTTTCAAGGATGTCCTCGACGACTGTTAGAATGATGGCAACTGCCTATTGCCTTTCATCGACAACCTGTTTCAATTGTCTTTCGAGCCATTCTTCAATATAGCTTCTCATTGGGGCGACGTTGATCTCATTCCATATTTTTATGCTAAAAATATTGTTTTCTAATTCCTAGAAGTCGATAGAAAGATTACAAAGAGCCTAATGAATTTACTCATTGTGTATTGCATATTTGGCTAGCCAGTCGTGGATGTGAGCTTGATCAAATTGAAGGATGCTGTAAAAAATTTCTAGAGACAAGGCCTTAAACATAACAACCTGTTTATCGAACTCTTTCCTGGTTAAGGGCAAGGAGTTTGTGATTAAGTCGCGGTCTTGGAAGTCGTTTGTTTTCCCGGCTAAGTCTATATTTGATAGCCTTGTGAATACTTTATATTTCTTCGATATGGCTTGTTCACATGACTGAACAATGAGATGCAGGTTCTTCACTTTTTCTTTCCAGCATGGATTCAATTGACCGATCCGGTTTTTGGATGGAATATCTTCTTCTCTTATTTTTGTTTCTGTCATATTGTTGGCAATCTTGCTAAAAGGAATGATCATTTTTAAAAATAATTTGTCTTCATCTTTTAACTCGGCTTTCTAAATCTCGAGCAAACTATGTGCCCTGGTTCCAAGGGAAGTGATGGTTTGTGATCTTTTCCATGCCTCGGTAACCAGTTCCATTCTCTTTTTGATATTATTCTCCACATATCCTTTACAGGATGTGAGGAGGGTGGAGGATGATTTTACATTGGGTGCAGGGGTGCCAGGCATGACTATTGCCAAAGGATTGACAAGCAATGGCATAGGAATGAAAGCGTCTTCCAATTCCTTGACATGGTTCTTCAGTCTGGCATTCTTGGTCTCCATGCTTCCAATGGAATCATGAAGTGCTTCTCCGCTCGTGGTGTGAAGTTGACGAATTTGGGACGGATGCATGTTGGCAACGTGAACCTCTGAACGAGATTTTCCTTTCTTATTTTGAACATATTTTTTCTTAATTATCAATTTTTTGGACTAGCTACAAAAAAAAATGCTCTGGAACACGAAGGATTCGTCTTCGTCAAAAAATTTGGTGACGAATATGTCCATTGGATGGCTATGGTGGATGACGTCTTCGGGCCGATCAAGGAATCGAATCATGCTATCCAGATCAGTGTCAAGTTCCATGTTCTCACTCTGAATTTCTAGCTCTTCTGCCTGCCCCAAGATTTTTTTTCTCTTCTTCTATAATGAAAGCTTGTGAGAACTATCAATTTTAGAATGAGGAGGGTCGTTATCTTCTCCTCTGTTTGAAGAACTCTGAGTTTCTTTGTTGTTGTGGTGGGTCGTTGGAGCGATGCTCCGGGATGTCGTTGGAGCGATGCTCCGGGATGTCGTACTTTTTGGAGTGGTATTTTCGGATTGAACACTCTTGTCACTAGGGCCTTTCCCCTGTTGCGTGTACAAATTAGTGCAGCTTTGCATTGTGTCCATGTCACCGACATCAGAGGAAGGACCATTGTCGCCACTGTCTCTGTTTTTGGGCAGGTGTTTATTTTAAAAAAAATCGTTGAGGCCAAGTGTTTGTAAATGTTGTCGAAAAATATTATAGGGGTCAAACCCTCTTATGATTTTAGCATATCTTAGGTTGGAGATGATATAATGTGCTGCAAAATCATCAATTTTGTTGACGTTTTTCAACACGATCTTCCCTACTTTCCAAGGCAGAGGAATGAACTATTTTTTTTTTCTTCTTTTGGAAAATATGGAACCAATAGATGTATTGACATGCTACTTCTGCAACAAACATTATGTCTGTAATGTGACATGGAAAGAGAGCAGGCTGTTCTGCAGAGCCAAAAATTCTTATCACAGTGTAATTATCCAAAAGTTCGAGTGTCCCCTTCTTGTCCAAAAAACTAGTTGTTTGTTCAGATATGCGGGGAGTATCTTCTCCTAACAACAAAACTTTGAAAACATACAGGAAACCATTAAAAACCTCATAAAAAAAGTGGGAAGCCTTGTGCTTCCACAAGGCCTAGTACCAAAACGTTACTGGGTGCAATTCGCAGTTGACATTCTTGGACAGAGACAGTTGCGAAAACCGACAGGAATGCGCTATTGCAAAAACTAAAATTTATTTTCCCTTTTGTAGCTTGACAATTGGGAACATATTTCATGGGAAATTAACCTACCCCAATCAAAAATGGCTTGTTCGTTGACTGTGAAATAAAAAATATAAAGAGCCATGCGAGAAACAGTTGTTGTGGACTCCTGTCTGATTATTCTTGTAAACAGCCGGGCAATTTCGCGAAATGGATTTCTAAATGAACTAACCTACATGCTTGTAATATCTTTAGGAACTAGAATCGGGTTTTCCAAAAAATGGGGCAAGAGTTCCAATCCATTATTATGCTTTTCTAGGAACTGTTTGCAATATTCTCCTCTGAATGTCAATGTTGGCTCCGACAATTTTAGCATCTAGCGGAAGACCTGAGGTGACAAAGAAACATAAGAGAGGTTATGTAGTGGAATAATTTGTTTCTCTGAAATAAATTTATCGGCGCACCAAGAGACGAGGGCCTTACAGTAAAAAACCTCAGGGACACAGCGTGCAGGAGCAATCCCAGAGGTCCAAATTACTTGGTTCTCTGCAACAGAGTTTGAGTAATAATAATATGCCATGGACCACTGGAAGTTCTAGTCCTTGCGCCTGAAGATGTTGAGTGTATCTCCACAGAACCAATGTCGAGTTGATTCCATAGGTTTATGAGAACGTTGGTTTGCTGCAGATGATTGTTTAAATGAACAGTTAGAGACGATAATGTAACTCTTCGTTAAATCTTGGTTAAATGCTTATGAATGGGAAAGCTCCTCGAGCCTTTTGCTGAGTAATGACAATCTGTATGGGTGGTGCATGATGAATTGTTAGCATTAAAGCTTATTTAATGCATATTTAGAAATGCGAAGGTGGCGGGTATGACGAAGATCAATTAAGGATTGGAGGTTTCGTGAATGTGCGAAAGCCACGACGTGCCAACGAGATTTCATGATTTTGAAATCAACACTCGGAAGGGATAGTATAATTCCCCTGCAAATTTTGGTTTAATGCGCATCAATACAAGATCTCCTCAAGTCTTTCGCCCATCAATGACAATTTATATGGTTTCTACATGATGACCAGTTAGAATTAAATGCCAGTAATTCCATATTTAGAAACAAGATATATATATATATATATATATATATATATATATATATATATATATATAACTTTTTATTATTATTATTATAGACAAGTGCGAAGGTGACGAAGATGATGGAGAGAAAGGAAAGAATGGCAAGCTCTGAAAAGTGGTCAGACGAGATTCAAAAAAGGATTACGGGGATACTCAGGACAGTCAACTGTTGTACGGTCAAATTTCATGTATTGGAATTTTTGAGTGCAAAATGTGTAAAACATAAGAGATCATGATGGGGCAGTTCAGTGGACGGTTTGTATATTTGCGGAATTCCGACAAAGTGGCCAAGTATGGAATAGGGAAATTGCTAATTGCATGCATAGCAATAAGATCTTATATATAATTGGCAACTGCTAATTGCAAAGGGGCGCGGACACATGAAACAATGACTACGAACTGAATATTTCTTCAACCTACCAAACCGATGATCCGCCAAAGAAATTTGAAGAAATGGTGAAGTATGGAAAGCGAACGGACGAGCTTCAAAATGGGGTGACAATAGTTCCACAAAATATGCGACCCAACGGTTAAATTGTATTTCTCAGAAGTTTTCAGTGAAAAATGTATACCACGGAAGAGGGCAAGTCCGGCTGTCAACTTGTATAGTGCGTAACTGTGGGTGTTTTTTGCAGGACACAGAACTATAGAGGAAATACTTTTCCCTTTAATATAGCTTATGTGTCACAAATGTGGTATGGCTCATTTTAACACTTTTCCATCTGTAAAGAAAGGAAATCTTGAGCCCTCCAGCCCTGGAGACTGTCTGCCAATTTGTATATCACAGAGCTCTGAATGTTGTTTGGAGGTCACGGAAAAGTAGAAGTGGAATGTCGACAAATCTGTAACAGGCGGAAGGTAGTTTTCGTAAGCGCGGATTGGTTTCAAAGAAGCCCCATTGTTGCAAAACCATCATGTTTTACTAATTTTCAGCAAATGCATTGTTCAATATTATATTTTGTTGCAACGTGTGCGTGTAAATATGTTCTTCATACATTCTTCCATGACTGTAACATATTAACTTAACTACTAAACTTCATTTTCTACTAATTGCCATCAAATCCTTTGTTGAAGATTAGATTTTATTGGAACGTGTGGGTGTAACTATGTTCTTGATACATTCTTCCATGACTGCAACATATTAACTCAAGTATTAAAATTATTGCATTATGGGTTGTTAGCATTAAAACTTAATAATTGCATGTCTAGAAACAAGAATAATGATTTCACTGCAACATTTTTCATTGGTATTGCTATGTTCTATCTGCATTATGAATATAATTGAACGTTGGTTTGAAATGGTGCAATCCATTTTTTGTTTGCATAAAAGGTTGGTGGATTGACACAGTACATTGTCATATAATTGTTAGATGTTCCATTTTAGAAAAAAATAACCCAAGCAAACACAATATCGAAGAAGTATGAGATCACCGAACCATGCCAATGAGAACATGCATTAAATCCAGAAAAGAAGCAGCAACGAAGAGTAGAAGGCAAATATTTTTTAATAGCAAATCCATTTAAAAAAATAAGAAAAACATTGAGTATTGTACATCTATCCTTAGAAATTGGACCTAGTTCTTCGAGCCAAAACATTGAATGTATCTATGACAAACACACACACGGGATCCACAGTGTGCAAGATCCTTGCAGTTTTCTCCTCGATGAATTATCATGTGCTAAAATTGATAGTTTTCAAAAGCTTCCCGTGAGGAAGAAGACAAAAACATTGCAAGGCAAATGGAATAGCCCTTAGTTGAAACCACATCTGCATAGTCCAAAAAGATTCAGGAGCACAGGTTGCACGTGCAATTCCAGAGGGCCAAATTAGTCCATTCTGGGCGGAAGGAGATGACTAGTAGAAAAATGCCTTGCAGCAGTGAGAGTTTTGGACCTAATTCCCGAAGATGTCAAACAATAATTTTTTGGCTTGAAATATATCTCTGGGAGCATCAACATATCATTGCTTTACAGTGAAACTCTTATGCCCAGAATAGACTAAGTTGGAACTCTGGAATTCCTACTTTCGCGCTACAAAGTGGTTATTGCATTTACCGTCGGTTTCTTTTATGAAACTCCTTTGGTTGTTGTCAGGACCGCCATCACCGAGCTGGGAAGTTTCATCCGTTATGGTTGATTTCAATTTGGGCGTAGGAGTGGGAAGATTCTCTGCATTTCCATCATCCATTGTCGTATCATCGCCCATCAGATCATCTTCTTCCGACTTGGAAATCAACTTCTGCGACAGCCATGAATGCAACTGGGCAGGTTCTGTGAGCAGGCAAGGTTGCCTTGGAATTCTTTGGCTTGAAATATATCTCTCAGTGTACCAAGGGACCATCTCCTTTTTTGCTCTTGGACAGAGGGAGATGAATAGTAAGAATATGCCCTGGAATAGTGGAACCTCTGGCCATTATGCCCCAATGTGTTTACTGTGTCTGGACAGAAATGTTGCCACAAGTTATTAAGATTTTTCATTTGTTGGAGACAATGTTTGAAATGAAAATCGGGGAGGGATAATATAACCCTCCACAAATTATGGTTTAATGCATATAAATGGAATATTTCCTCGAGCCCTTCGCTAATCAATGATGTAGTGTCCCCAAGGCCGAGCCCCGATGTAAACTATGATCTGAAAGAGATTGTAAATATGTGTTATAGGCTGGTGAGCCAAGTTTTGTATAAGCCAGTAGGCTTATGTGTTTGATTAGGCCAGAGAGCCTAAGGGTTGAAGGCCAAGGGCCTGGATTTTGTATCTGTATGTATGCATCACATCAATAAAATATAAACACCCGCCAGGTGTAGACCGACCACGATGAATCAGTGATGGGGGACTAAGTGTCCACAGAGTGGGCAAGGGATTAGGGGCTGAAAGGTGGAAAAGGGGCTGAGTGTTGAGCCTAGGGGCTAAGCCTAGGGGGCTTAGGCCTGGAATAATATTTTAATATTATTTCCAAAAAGATCCATGTGCATATTATTTTATCCTAAGTTCCTGGCAAGGGAGGGAACATGCAAAGGGGATGCACGCTATGGAACGCATGCAGTTCCCAGGGTGACAAGTGTCAACCCTAGTGCATGCAAATATAATCGTCGAGATGAACCGCATGAGGGGATCTCTTCTCCATTCGGACCCGAACCTCTGAGCGTGGAACCGGTACGACCTCTACAAGAATACTTCGTACCATCTCAAAACCGAGACCGTGAGACTATCCCGTGATTGTTGAACCTGTTGGGGAAGCGCTTGTTTGTTTTTCCCAATTGGTCGTGCAGCCGAGCAGTGATGGACTGCGCGTGGCGTACTAGCCAGAGTAAGTTGGGGCTGAACTTGTGTATGTCCTCTCTTCTGGTGAGGAAGGACTGTGGTTGGAGGAAGCAGGTTGTCAGGCCTGTGAGAAACTCTTTCCAAGTGAAAGAGTTTGCTGGGAAGTGTTTTCTTCCAGAGAGTGTCCAGCACCAGCTACGGGCTCTGAGACTTCCTGATCCGGCCTGTTGTCGAGACCCAGAAGGGAAGGTTAGCACTGATGGATTGTGCGTGTGAAGGTGTATACTCCCGGGCGGAACAGGCATGTGGGGAATGAGGGTCTGGTAGTAGTGGGCGTAAGATGGCATCTTTGGGAAGAATCCTTCCAGATATTCTATGTTGTCTTCTCTGTAACCTTAGCCTAGCCTAGGATTCCTTGCCTTGGGGTGGAGCTCGGTCCCAGCTCGGGGGTGACCCACTATTGAGGTTCATGGAAGGCCTGCACTTGGTTGGTGATTTCTACAGCTGTTAAAAGATAAGTATCTGAATTATGCTTTGATCATGTTTTGCATGACTGAGCTCTTTATGTATCATGTTTTCTGCTGTGTATATGAATTAAATGATAAGGCTAAATGCTTTTTGAATATAGCAGTAATTCATATGTTTTACTCTGAGTTAAATGTGTTATTTTGCTTGAATGCATGTGGTTATATAATTCCAGTATGAGTTATGTAAAATTCCGTGTACAGACTAGTTAGGAGAGGTTTGAAAGCCTCGGTAGTGAAAAAGGTACACTACAAATTGGTATCAGAGCGAAGGTTTTGACACTGAGACTTAATGGGCTAGTGGAGCGGTCTTTGGACCGAGAATGCGAAGGGAAATTGGGTCTGGAATGGCCAATTTCAGACCCTGGTTTGCTCCGAAGCGTCAAGGAGATACTTGACGAGTTTCTTTTAAATCTCAGGAGGTATGGCGGCGTTATGAAACTGCAGCTAGTATGGTATGAGTCCACAGGGAGAGAGGACTCCACGCTGGTGGTGTTAGAACCGTAGGATCGGTTCGGGAGGGAAGGCGAACCCTTGTAACCGTCAGATCTGGAGAATGTGCACAAGGTTTAAAGCCTTTGGATACTGCACAAGAGGTTATGGCCACACCAGGAGTTTAAAATCGGGAGGATCGTGAGTCGTAGGATCACTGTGGTATTAACCGTCAACCGTCCGAGTTGACAGAAGTTGCACAGGGTTTAAGTCCTCATGGGTAGAGGAGAAGTCCCAGAGAGTCATCAGGATATTAGAGTCATCGGGGTTTGGTTAAGCCAGAGAATCGAGACCTTGTGGTTCTCGAAATCTCGAGAAAGGATCCTAGCCGTTGATATCGGCAGGACACGCGTCAGTATTCTGAGGAGTCATCAGGATATTGGAGGCATCGGGATTTTACATGTTGAGAGAACTGAGACCTTTTAAGTCTCGAAACTCCGACGGAGTATCTCAGCCATTGGTATCAACAGGACACACGTCAGACATCAGGACAAGAGTTGGGATTTAACCCATCGGGGATTCCAGGAGGGAAGAAATCATGGTCACAGGAATCACGATCTCGCGATGTCCAATATAGCGACGGGAAAGTGGTGACATGGAGGAATGAGTTCTCACGTGTATCGGGGATTGGGACTTGAAGAGTTTCATGAACTAGTGCAATGGGAATCGCGATATCCCGATACGTGATTTCCCGATCACCACAAGAGTGTGGGCCATAGGCGCCAGAGCAAAGGATAGGTGGCGTCGGGGATTTGTGAATCCTTAAATTCTTGGTATCCGGATTTGCGAACTCGCAAACTCTGACACACCAAGGGAGGACAGGTGTCAAAGGGTCAACCCTCGCAGGAGTCAACGCCAAGTGGCATCGAGGATCGGAGGATCGAAGATCCTGAGAACGTAACTTCTAAACATTTCAAACCCGCGAAGTTCGAAACCCCGATAAGGGTATAAGGTTGCGATCTTATAAGACTGCGGTCACATGGACCTTGGCTTAACCACGAAGGGCTAAAGCAAAAGGGCGCATCGGCAAATCGGAGATCGGGAGTTTGTGAGAGTAGGAACTCATGTCGTTGGGAATCTCGAAACCCCGATACCCAAAGCTTCAGTCGAAAAGATGTACCCCGTAGACACCTGGAGAGCACCACGTGCTAGCGAGTGTGAACATAAGACAAGGCAAGAGGGGTGGGACCCCAATGACATCACCAAAGGTGACATGGACCTTCCAGAACACGCTATGTCCCATCACAGTTAAGGGCGACAACGGTGCTGTGGGGGTTAGAGTTAATTAAACCCGAAATTTTGGATTTCGGGGAATTGTAGTAAAAGGGAGTAGGAGATCACTATGGCATAGTGAACTTCCAGGTACCGAAAACCCAGGTTCCGAAACCCGAAGTACCGAGAAACTGAAGTTTCGAAAACAAGAAATTTGCAGAGCCTATTGAGAGCTCGGAAAACTTATTTTAAAATCGAAATGTCTTTTATCATGTTATCGATTGGACTGTGATTCAGGTGGAACCAGAAGGTGTCCTGCAAGTGCATCCTGTGCGCATATTGGACAAGAAAAGCAAACAGCTCTGGAATCGAGCTATAGAGCTTGTAAAGGTCCAGTGGACCTGGTACGGTCCTGAGGTCGCGACATGGGAGCATGCAGATGTTATGTGGGTAGAGTACCCGCATCTTTTTTGAAAATTTTGAAAATCTTGCAGATGCGATGTAAAGTTGCACTGAGGACAGTGCAAAAATAAGGGGAGGGGATTGTAGTGTCCCCAAGGCCGAGCCCCGATGTAAACTATGATCTGAAAGAGATTGTAAATATGTGTTATAGG
>JZKD02S0456012.1:218851-229737 GCA_000966675.3 Picea glauca | reverse complement strand
ACAGCTCCGGAATCGAGCTATAGAGCTTGTAAAGGTCCAGTGGACCTGGTACGGTCCTGAGGACGCGACATGGGAGCATGCAGATGTTATGCGGGCAGAGTACCTGCATCTTTTTTGAAAATTTTGAAAAGCTTGCATATGCGATGTAAAGTTGCACTGAGGACAGTGCAAAAATAAGGGGAGCGGATTGTAGTGTCCCCAAGGCCGAGCCCCGATGTAAACTATGATCTGAAAGAGATTGTAAATATGTGTTATAGGCTGGTGAGCCAAGTTTTGTATAAGCCAGTAGGCTTATGTTTTTTATTAGGCCAGAGAGCCTAAGGGTTGAAGGCCAAGGGCCTGGATTTTGTATCTATATGTATGCAGCACATCAATAAAATATAAACACCTGCTAGGTGCATACTGGCCACGATGAATGAGTGTTGGGGGACTGAGCGTCCACAGAGTGGGAAAGGGATTAGGGGCTGAGTGTTGAGCCTAGGGGGCTTAGGCCTGGAATAATATTTTAATATTATTTCCAAAAAGAGCCATGTGCATATTATTTTATCCTAAGTTCCTGGCAAGGGAGGGAACGTGCAAAGGGGATGCACGCTGTCGAACGCATGCAGTTCCCAGGGTGACAAGTGTCAACCCTGGTGCATGCAAATATAATCGCCGAGATGAACCGCGTGAGGGGATCTCTTCTCCATTCAGACCCGAACCTCTGAGCATGGAACCGGTACGACCTCTACAAGAATACTTCGTACCATCCCGAAATCGGGACCGTGAGACTATCCTGTGATCGTTGAACCTGTTGGGGAAGCGCTTGTTTGTTTTTCCCAATTGGCCATGCGTGTTGGACTGCGTGTGGCGTACTGGCCAGAGTAAGCTGGGGTTGAACTTGTGTATGTCCTCTCTTCTGGTGAGGGAGGACTGTGGTTGGAGGAAGCAGGTTATCAGGCCTGTGAGCAACTCTTTCCAGGTGAAAGAGTTTGTTGGGAAGTGTTTTCTTCCATAGAGTGTCCAGCACCAGCTACGAGCTCTGAGACTTCCTGATATGGCCTGTTGTCGAGACCCAGAAGGGAAGGTTAGCACCGATGGACTGTGTGTGTGAACGTGTATACTCCTGGGCAGAACAGGCATGTGGGGAATGAGGGTCTGGTAGTAGTGGGCGTAAGATGGCATCTTTGGGAAGAATCCTTCCAGATATTCTGTGTTGTGTTCTCTGTAACCTTAGCCTATCCTAGGATTCCTTGTCTTGGGGTGGAGCTCAGTCCCAGGTCGGGGGTGACCCACTGTTGAGCTGATGAACAGTGTGGTCTAAGGCTGGGAGGTTCGTGGAAGGCCTGCACTTGGTTGGTGATTTCTACAGCTGTTAAAAGATAAGTATCTGAATTATGCTTTGATCATGTTTTGCATGACTGAGCTGTTTATGTATCATGTTTTCTGCTGTGTATATGAATTAAATGATAAGGCTAAATGCTTGTTGAATATAGCAGTAATTCATATGTTTTACTCTAAGTTAAATGTGTTATTTTGCTTGAATGCATGTGGTTATATAATTCCAGTATGAGTTATGTAAAAGTCTGTGTACAGACTGGTTAGGAGAGGTTTGAAAGCCTCGGTAGTGAAAAAGGTAGACTACAAATTGCACAATTAGGAAAAAGTGCGAAGGTGGCGGTGATGGAAAAGAGAGATTAAGAATTAGAAATTTATTAAAAGCGCCAACCCGTTGGCGCACAAAAAAAATATTGCATCGTCTTTGAAATGAATACTTGGAAAGCATAACATACTTGTGCACAAATCTTAGTTTAATTCGTAGTAATGACAAATCTTCTCTGAATTTCCGGACCTTAATGACAATTTTAACGGTGCTTGCAGGATGACTACTACCATTAAAGCTTAATTATTGCACATCTGGAAACAAGTAGGAAGGCAGCGGCGATGACGAAATCGATTCCAAGAAATACATAAGTATGGAAAGCGGTCGGGCGGGTTACAAAAGAAAAACGACAGAAGATATACCCAGGAGTCGTGAAGGTTCGATGGTCATATTACATCTCAGTGACAGATATCAACTGTCAATTTGTATGTTGCGGAATTTCTAAAAGGACCAACCAAACAGAAAGCGAAATTATACGAGTCTATATTGACAATTTTCTTAGACATCATATTTAAAAATAAAATAAAAATAAAAACATCATATTTAAAAATTATATTTGCATATATATATATATATATATATATATATATATATATATAATTACTCCTTGGAAACTCTTTCTTTTTTTTAAACATTAAAATATTGCAGAGTGTTAATGAAAACTGAAAATTTGTAAATCGCGGAAGTTCGGGTGGTAGTCGTAGGCGGCGGAACAATGAAAATGCAATGTTAAATCTGCCTATGTAGGAACCCGCGTTTCAAAGAAGAAAAGCAGAGAGAAAAGAGAAACTAGAATTTTTTGGAAAAACGAGTAATACACACTAAATATCTACTTAGCCACTTTTTGGATCGTAGGTTCTCGAACTGGCGAGCTCTATATTGGGTATCCATTGTTCCCTGGCCTACAAATAGCATTCATAATTCCTCAATATACAAATTGGCCATCAGAACTACGGGGTGGCTCGCTCAAAATTGCATTCCTTTTGTTTCTTTTCATACAAACAGTACTCGCAGTTCCGCGATATACAAATTGGCAGATGGATTCCAGGGTTGGCGATCACGAACGTTTTGTAAAAAATTTCATTTCTATTCTTACGTGTCATTCAAACAGCAGTCGGAGTTTCTCCATATACAAATTCACAGATGGACTGAAGGGCTAGCAGACCCAACCTTGCGAGTGTTTACGGGTGGCAATCCCTATGAACTATGTAACACTACCAATGGACTCACGGGTTGGCCAGCTCAAAAGTGGGGCTTTGTTGTTCCCTGCCCTACAAATAACACCCAAAGTTCTGCGATATACAAATTGACAAGCCCATTTGCGGACTATTTCAATTTTAAGGGCCTCCTGTTGACGTAATAGCTCAATTGGAATTCAACTCGTGAATCCCTAAGTATGAACTCTTACAAGGTATGGATACAAGGTTCTTATAGAGTTTGTACGGGTCCCGCATTTCATACTTGGCCACTTTTTCGATTACGGGTTCTTGGTCTGGTGGGCTCAAAGTTGGGCCTCTATTGATACGTATCCTACAAATAGCACCCAGAGTCCCACGATATACAAATTGACTGTTGAAGCTGCGGACTGGATCGCTCAACATTGCAGTTCTATTGTTCCTTATCTTCTAAACAAGATTTGGAGGAAACGAGTAGTACATAGTAAAGATGTACTTCTCAAAACTTTGGACATGAGATTTTATAGAGAATGTACAGATCCCTCATTCCATACTTAGCCACTATTTGGATGGCGGGTTCTCGGGATGGTGGGTTCAAAATTGGCCCTCTGTTGTTCCGTGCCCTACAAATAACACCCACATTTCCGTGATATACAAATTGACAAGCAGACTTGCCAGCTATTTGAATTTTAAGGGACTCGTATTCACGTCATAGCACAATTGGACTTGGGCCAGTTTATATTCGTTTATTACAATATCAAACAGGGAAGCGGTGGGCTAGTGATATAAAAGTAAGTGAAATCTGAAGTCATGAATCCGCCAGCTTTTGCACCAACAAGTTTTCCGAAAAACGAGCAATACATACTAAGTATGTATTCTTATAAACTATGGACATAAAATTTGTATAGATCATGTACGGATCCACCATTCCATATTCAGCCACTTTTTTGGATCGGGGGGCTCTCGGGCTGAAAATTGGGCCTCTATTGTTCTGTGCTCTACAAATAGCACCCACAATTCTCTGATATACGAATTGACAATCGGACTGCGGGTTGCCTAGCTCAACATTTCAATTTCATTGTTCTGTGTCCTCCAAATAGCACTCAGAGTTCCGCAATATACATATTGACAGATGGACTCGAGGGTTGGTGGGTTCAAGTTTTCCATTGTTTACGGATGGAAATCCGTATCAACTATCTAACATATCTAAAAACATTATTTTGAACACTAAATTATCAATATTACATATTGATATTGCATAATTTAATTAGATGACAAAGTTTGTACAAGTTGGTCGGGCAAGTGATATAAAAGTTTTCTAAGAAATGAGCAATACATAGTAAACATGTACTTTTATAAAGTATGGACATGAGATTTTATAGAGCATATGTGGATCCCTCATTCCATACTTAGGAACTTTTTGGATTGTGGGTTCTCGGCCTAGCAGGCTGAAAATTGAACCTCTATTGTTATGTGTCCTACAAATAGCACCCAGACTTCCGCGATACACAAATTGATAGGCGGACTTGTGGGCTGGTTGGCTCAACATTGCACTTTTATTGTCCCGTAGTGATTCTGTATTAATTCCATATTTAGTCACTTTTTTGGATCGGGGCCTCTTGGGCTGACAGGCTGAAAATTAAGCCTCTATTATTTTTCTCTCTACAAATAGCACTTACAATTCCATGATGTACAAATTCACAACCGGACCTGCAGGCTGGCTGGTCAACATTGCACTTTCATTGTTCTGTGTGCTCCAAATAGCATTCATAGTTCCGCGATATACAGATTGACAGATGGACTCCAGGTAAATTATTAATATTAAATATTGATATTGTAGAATTTAATTAGACGAGAAAGTTTGTACAATCTGGTTAGGCGAGTGATATAAAAGTATTCCAACAAACAAGAAATACATAGTAAACATGTACTTTTATAAAGTA
This sequence comes from Picea glauca, assembly GCA_000966675.3. Lineage (NCBI taxonomy): Eukaryota > Viridiplantae > Streptophyta > Pinopsida > Pinales > Pinaceae > Picea > Picea glauca. The sequence goes on along the minus strand of JZKD02S0456012.1, from coordinate 224,977 downwards.
TGGACATGAGATTTTATAAAGCATATGCGGATCCCTCATTCCATACTTAGGCACTTTTTTGGAACGCGGGTTCTCGGCCTGGCGGGCTAAAAATTGAGTCTTTTTTGTTCTGTGTTCTACAAATAGCACCAAGACTTCCACGATATACAAATTGACAGGTGGATTTGCGGGTTTCTTGATTCAACATGAGATTTTATAGAGCATATGCAGATCCCTCATTCCATACTTAGGCACTTTTTGGATCACAGGTTCTTGGCCTAGCGGGCTGAAAATTGAGCCTCTATTGTTCTGTGTCCTACAAATAGCACCCAAACTTTCGCGATATACAAATTGACAGGCGGACTTGAGGGCTAGTTGTCTCAACATTACACTTTTATTGTCCCGTAGGGATTCCATATTAATTCCATATTTAGCCACTTTTTTGGATTAGGGGCTCTCGGGTTGGCAGACTGAAAATTGGGCCTCTATTGTTCTGCACTCTACAAATAGCACCCACAATTTCGTGATATATAAATTGACAACTGGACCTATGGGATGGCTGGTCAACATTGCACTTTCATTGTTCTGTGTCCTAAAAATAGAACTCGGAGTTCCATGATATACAGATTGACAGATGGACTTGAGGTAAATTATTAATATTAAATATTAATATTGCAGAATTTAATTAGATAAGAAAGTTTGTACAATCTGGTCGGGTGAGTGATATAAAAGTGTTCCGACAAATGAGCAATACATAGTAAACATGTACTTTTATAAAGTATGGACGTGAGATTTTATAGAGCATATGCAGATCCCTCATTCCATACTTAGGCACTTTTTGGATCGCGGGTTCTTGGCCTGGCGGGCTGAAAATTGAGTCTTTTTTGTTCTGTGCCCTACAAATAGTACCCAAACTTCCGCGATATACAAATTGAGAGGCGGACTTGTGGGAAACTTGACTCAACATTGCACTTTTATTGTTCTGTGTCCTCCAAACAACACTCAGAGTTCCGCAAAATAGAAATCAACAGGACTCCACGATTGGCGGGTTCAAGATTGCAATTGTTTAGGGATGGTCATCCTATCTAACTTTATCTAAAAGCATTATTTTCAAATACTAAATTATTAATATTAAATATTGATATTGTACAAATGAATTTCATTAAATTATTAAAGGATGTTAAATCGCTTATTTTTTTAAAAATGAAGGAAACAAAAGAAAGTTTTTTTTAAATTCTATCACCGCGAGCATAACAAGGACCAATTTCAATTTTAAGGGTCTCTTGTTCATATGATAGCACAATTGCACTATGCACAGTATATATTCATTGATTTCAAATTATTCAAGGACATTAATTTTACCAAGTTCATCGAAAAAGAAAAAATGACAAAACAACGACCAATTTGAATTTTAAGGACCTCTTGTTGATATGATAGCACAATTGCACTTCGCACACTATATATTCGTTAATTTCAAATTATTCCAGAACAATAATTTGACCAAGTCCATCGATCAAGGAAATCTGCTAAAACACACCATATAGTACATTTGCATCACAGTGCCATAGAAACTATCAGGCAGATCTGCGGGCCAGTTGGCTAAAAAATTCAATTATATTGTTCTGTGTCCTCCAAAGAATAGTTGGAGTTCCGCGGTATACAAATTGACAGACAAAACAAATAACCAAGAACCAAACAAACTTCAAACAGGCCGCAAGCAAGTTCCCAAAAGGTTCCATAGAGTTGAACCCATCGACCTTTGCACCAAACAATTTGATATACAAAGAAAAGACGTCGCCACATTCGTTTTCTCTTTCATCTAGTATATGTTGCAAGTAGAAAATAATTGGGGCCCTGGGATATATGGGGTTTGTTGCCATGCTAATCTTATGCGCATGCAATCCTAGCTACCCAATTCCAACGAACATTCATCTAGATGCTAAACAAACATTATAGAGACACATGAGGTATTTTCCTTTCCTGCCAAAGTTTTATATATATATATATATATATATATATATATATATATATATCCCCTTCTTCAGTCGATATGCAAAATTGCATTATCCTCATTTAAGGTGAATTTGCTATGTATCCGAAGCTCCCGCAGTATGTAGACACTGCTTGCATTTTTCTGCAAATAAGTTTCATACGATAACTTTGCCAACTTAGGAAGCACATTTTGTAACAGAGGCTGCCTAACCGTACAATGCACGGTTGTGTTGCCCACGGTTCGGATAACAACATTGACGCAATGTCCACATATATATGGACATTTTTCACCACATCGCAGACAATCAATTGTATCATCACTTATCAAAGCGGAGGCAGAAGCAGGGGAGTTTCATTTTGCACATACAGGTTCAAAGCGGGTCGAGTACACATTGGTTGCAACTAAAAAACCTTCAACTTGGGAACGCGACCATAGGAATTAATACATTGAACAATATAATACACAACTGCCTCCCCGCTTCCCTTAAAAAAATAAAAATAAAATAAACAGGCGCAAAAATTTGTGCAAGGCTATTTCTATAAGCAAAGTGGGGATGATTTTGTAGATGTATACGCACAAAATTTGTAGAGCTAGCTAGTTTCTTCAGATCCTCTACTATATCTTCTCGCAACTCTGTTACAAACGTTGTCTGGGTTGTCTGAAAGATCCTTTCTCTAACATCCCTTTTCTTTGTTATATTTTTGAACAACATAAGTGGAATCTGCCCTTTATGCAATTGTTGTTCCATTGATGAAAACAAATCTAAATACGTATCGAACAATTGTAGCTGCAACATGGAACAGTGCAATATTTGTGTAACTTATCTGAGATACATGCACATGCTAAAGTAAAGGACAAAACTGAATATGAAAAGCAGTACCATTTTCTTGTTGTTATCTGACTCTCCATCTTTTATATGGAGAATGTGTTGCGAGCCAAATTTTCTCGCTAGTGTGACATCTGCCCCAATCGTTCCGATTGGGTAAATATCAGTGCTCTGTACAACCTGGCTGATAGTCGAATCCAGGAAAAAACGATATTTTGAACAAACAGTGGGAATTTTTTCCACAATGCTTGTTTCGTTCAGCGAAATAATTCGATCGCAATCACCACGGTCATATACTATTTTGGGCAATATATTAAAATTTTTAATGGATATCCCATTACGCGACAATATCTTTTCTGCATGTTTCTGGACAAATTGTGGAGGAACAGTCAGTGTCACTGTCATCATGGCCTCCTTGTCTGTCATGTCAGCACGCATAATGGATCTACTTTTGTTTTCCTTGTCCAAGTAGGTTCTATAGATAACCATTATGTCCCCGATGAACACTTGTCTAGATCGACGGTTGTTCAAGCCCTCTATTGACAGTACTTTGGATGTCACAACTCTAGACCTAATGACATTTTTTGAACAGGAAAATTAAAGTGAATGGTAATGTGCATTTTTTTTTGTATTCTTCTTTCATTGGCATAAATATACAAGTACATGCATAGCTTTGATGAAATATGGAGCTAGAATTTCGCAACCACGCCTCTTAGTCTGCGGAACATGCAGCGCATTCGGCGTCTCGCTTGTACTTGTTGATACTTCTTGCGAGATGCAAATCATGTATTGCAGATGACATCAACATATTTTCCATTCCATAGATGAATACATACCACAGGATATTTGTTTAGTAAACATAGTAAGAGAAGAGCGTATGCATCTTTACCTTTGGCCAAGTATCGGTCTGCTAATGTCTGGGATGACTGACTGCTCATGCCCATGTCACTAGTCCAACTTTTTTTGATGCAAGCATGTGTAGAGAATCAAGACTAAACAAGCATATTCATTTTATATTGTGCATCAGAAGGACTAAATAACTGTAAAACTGTAAGCATGTGATTTTTTTAACTGGAGAAATGTTTAACAGTAAACAGGGCATGAGCGCGGGCCACCATGGCCAATCTGTATATCGCGGACCCCCGGAAGCCAGGGGAGCAATATTCAACCTGTCAGCTTGGCACTCGCAATCGAGAAAGTGGGTAACTATGGAATAAGGTAGAAGCATGACCACAGATGTGAATCCATTGGTCCACCAACCGACACACAAAGGAATTTTCAAAAAACACACTAAGCAGATGAATTAGAAAACAAAAGGGATAATAAAACTGGAAAAAGTAGAAATAGGGAGGGTAGAAAGGCCCATTACTGCCAAGTCACCATTTTCAAGTCTAATATTATATGCCCCCAGCCGATTTGTATATTTAATTTTCCAACACACTTGGTATACCTTTTAAAAGATTGTACCACAAAAACCTCTTCTGTTTCACAGAACAATTCATCTCCCTGTCCAAGCAGCGTGTTTTTTCCAAGGCAGCAACACCGAATATGCAATGCACATGAAGGCAAGTTAGTATGAAGACAGACATCTAAAAGAAAGAGAAACAAGTCTATTTACCTGCCAAAGAGTCCATCGTCCTTTCCAACCATTATGTTTGTTTAAATGTAGAAATGCAGCGAAAACACAACGGACATGAACTAGATTAGTATGTAGGAAGGCATCTATTGAAAATAACTTATAATGAAGATAGACATGTAAAAGAAAGAGAAAGAGGGTTATTTACCTGCGAAAGAGGCCATCGTCATCTCCACCTACTCTGTTTGTTTAAATGTAGCAATGCAGCGAAAACACAATGAGAAAAGCAGGTCAGTATGCAGGAAGGCATGTAATGAAGATAACTTACCATGTAGGAAGGCACACAACATGTACATATAATAAACTAGTTGAACACATATACAGACCATAAATGAAACACAAAACAACACAATATGAAACAATAGCAAAAGCATGCACCGTTTTATATCCTCTTCAACTGATGCAATGGAGACTCCCTCGTTTTCTCCAGCTATTATGTTTGTTTGAATGTGGGAACGCACAAAATACAATGAACATCAATGGAAGTTGGTATTCACCGGAGATCAATAAATATGTACATACACAAAAACAAACTCAATGAACAATCTAGAAATGTTAGGGTCCTAACCCGCACATAGGTAGAACAATATATTCGGATGTAATAAAGGTCAATATTAATAAGGCATTTCAATAAAATAGAATAAGGTGGATGTAAGAAGACCTAATAGAAGCTTCCGCTTCTAGAAGGATTTTCCTCTAAATGCTTTTTTTTAGTATAAATAGGAGTCGAGGGTATGAGAACCCTAGCATGGATATTATTGTAATAGAGCTCTGCTCAACTGGAGGTTGCCCCCTCGAAGAGGCCCATGAACATTGATTTCAGATTCAAAGTGTTATTTATGTTGCTATTCTTATATCATTTCAGTGTTATTTTGGTGAATGTTCTAGTTATATTGTTGTCATTCTGCCATTACTAGCATTTTATTTCAGTTCTGCATACATTTTATATCTGGTATATTACAAGTGGTATCAGAGCACTTTCCTTGGCAGAAAATGTGGGTTAAATTTTTTTCAGGGTAGAGATGTATTCCGGTGTCTTTAAGCCACATAGATTTGTTGTTACACGCATAAACCTGCAGTTGAGGGATTCATACACACAGGAAATACAAGTGGTACTTAAGCGCACATCTGTTGGCCACCCTTGTAACCCCTGTTGGTACCCCTTTGAGTGGTAGCGCATCAGACAACACCTATGTACGGATCGGCCTAGATTACCTGAAGCCCTCTTTAAATAAATCGATTGGCCATCTGACTGCTATAGTGTCACTGAGAACAACACTCGGGAAGATACTCTCTAGTACCTAGGTAGTCAGGTAGTACGGCTAAGGGTACGGTCTATCCTCCTTAGTTAGTGCCCTGAGATATTGGGCCAAATACTATTGTTGGACCCCGCACATATATCAGAGAACTATAGCACAGGGAAAACCCTTGTCTGTAGAACCCTTGAATACCTAACCCTTGGGGGACAGAAACATAAACAAATTAAAACAGACAAGATCTATTGTTGCACAACTGTGTTTGGGTTGCCAAGTAAATACACATTTCTTTCTGGTTAAGCATTTGGGCATTTCCTCTCTGCAGTATTTTTCAGACCAGAGTAAAAAAAAAAAAGTTTGGAAATTTTTTCACCATTATTTGAGACCTATTCCATTGGATTCATCTCTTCGCCCTTATCACATTCATCCATATCAT
>JZKD02S0456012.1:173663-201795 GCA_000966675.3 Picea glauca | reverse complement strand
CCTTTCTGGATGTGCTTCTCTCAGTGTGACCACTGACACGACCACGATTCTGCATCTCAGGTTCATGCTACATTTTTCGCTGTAGGTCGGATAAGCTCTGCAATAGAACTGCATTAATCTCAGTTTGCTTTTCTTGCTCTTTCATCATTCTTTCATTGTCGGCCTTGCAGCTTTGCAATTCGGCCATGAGACTCCTCACTGTCTCAACTAAGTCTGGAGGGATTCCTATTTCTCTTCTTTCATCAGACTCCTCGTCTCTGTTGTGGGAGCCTTCTCCCACCTCTTGGTGAGTCACCATGTTCTGCGCTTGTAGATTCCCGCAGTTGATCGTCTGCTTGAGTGAAAAGACAAACGTTGATTATTAGTCAATAGTTAAATTCATTTTTATAAATGGCGCATAAATTCATAACACTTTCACATGCATACACAGTCGGGTTTTCATATTCCAAGTTCTTAGTCCTGGTCAAGATAGTTAAGTCAGGGGGGTTACTCCTCATAGGAGTGTTTCGAACGACGTTTATGCGCGACTGGTGCATGAGCCCAATCAGGTCGAGTGTTGTAACCATGCTCTGATACCACTTTGTAACACACCCACTACCTATAATAAAAAAAAATTGTTGTTTTCTCAACAATGAGAATCCTCGATTCACAGGTCTTCTATTTACCTACCCGACTCTCTACACATAACTGGGGTCTTATGTTCCTTTTTCCACCAGCCCCTTCTAGCGTACTGCTGGTCCACGTGACCTGCGTTCATATGATCACCGTCATATGCTTCTGTCGGGGTTTCTTCTATCGGGGTTTTGACACCCACACTGTTCTGGCAACTTGAATCACCGATCCCCGATCTCCGATTTGCTCCTTTGGTGCCTCAGCCCCACTTGGCTAAGCCTTTGGCCCACAAGACCGGCTCCTATATGACCACAGCAACACTCTCATCGGGGTTTCGGGGTTTGCGGTGCCGAGGTGCACATGTACCTGGAATCACCGATCCTCTGATCCCCGATGTGCTTTAGCCCTCTAGGCTAAGCCCTGGCCAAATGTGACCACGGAGTCCGGGTCCGTAGGCCTACCTCTCGTCGGGGCTACGGGGTTTCCAAGGTCATAAAACACTTACCCGTAGTTTTCCCGATCTCTCGAACACTGATTCTCCATCAAGCTGACAGCTGGCTCCCACTACGGCCCTTCCTTCAGCCCTGCTATACGGACAATTGTTCCCCACTAATCGGGGTTTCGCGGATCGCGAATCCAAAGTGCACAATTCACTTGTCACCGGGATCCCTGATATCCCGATGAACTCCAAACGTCGATGGGTTAACTCTTGGTCGATATTTTCTCCGACGGCGCAGATCTCTACTATGTGTCCTCTAAATGAACGGTCCCGATTTCCTCCAGGTTTCGGGACTTGAAATGTCTCAAGTTCCTTGTTCTCAGGAACTCCGATTTGTCGATTCTCGACTCTTCCCGGAGGTCTAACACCTGTACTCCACTAATTCCACCTAGGGTCTACACAACTCTCCTATCGGGATTTCACGCATCGCGATTTCAAACCACGAGGGTTTCTTCCCTTCGAAATCCCCGACGCTCTGAACTCCGACCCTTCTGGATCTACTGACACGCGTCCTCCAAAATGAACGGTTCAGATCATGTCAGGAAATCGCGGATCACGATTCCAAGCGGCAAGATTTCCTTGCTCTCGCAAACCCTGATTCTTCGATGCTCGACTTCTTTGGATCTCCTGACACGCGTCCTCAACTATGGACGGCTCTGATCCTCTCGTGGCTTCGCCACTCGCAACTTGGAGCATCCAACTTTTGGACTCTTACCCCGCGAACCTCCGAGTTCACGAGATTTCCGGATCTCTGCCACCTTTCCTCCTCGGATGGATGGTTCTGATCCTCTCGTGGCTTCGCCACTCGCAACTTGGAGCATTCAACTTTTGGACTCCTACTCCGCGAACCTCCGAGCTCACGAAATCCCTGGATCTCTACCACCTGTAGATATAACAACTGTCGGGTTTCCTAGCTAAGATCTAACGGTCCAGATCGGTCCCGATGCCGCGCCCTTTTCTACTTCTCTTTGGACGTGGAAAAACCAACGGTCCAGATGTTCTCATGGAGCCTGGGGTCTACGATTCGGATTTCCTCGCTATACGCGAAGATGGAGGAAAAAGGGTTAAGGCAATTAACGCCTTCGTTCATTCCTTTGATTTAATGATCGGGAATGACCGCGGACTCCCGACCGGATCTCATCCATTGACCAATACTTATCCTTACGCTGCTACTTCGGGACTTTTAAGAGGGTCGATCCTCTTTATGCAGGGTTATTAAGACTTGTGCATTCAAGTCCCTTTTCTGGGTTCTTCGTGAACCTTTCTAAGGAGGAAACCTCTATGAAGAGATCTGTACCGGGCATCCCTGGAGACGGATAAGGGAAAGAAACTTCCCGAGAACGGGCTGGGAACCTAACTTAGCTCAATCTAGGCATAAATAAAATTTCTTTATCCACGCACATCATGCATGGTTTCCTCTATTATGAGCATATATCTATTCATTCTTATCAAACACTGCACAAACATTCTTACACAGAAATCATTCATAATTTCACAGTTCTATGATCATATACATATATACATCGTTCTATAAACTTCAAGCTATAATTATATAAAACACTTATCAGAAATTGACACTAGAAATGGGTGCAACTGCTGAGAGGGGTGCTCGTTTCCACCCAATCGTAGGCTCAGCGACTTCCAACGGATTTACCACTAGCCACCCCCAAGCTGATACCACGATGCTCTGAGACTGCGTCTCTCTACCTTCCAGTGACCAGGAGCGAAGGTTGCAATCCTCCCTCTCTGCTATCACTCACTCTGCGTAAAAATTTCCAGAGTTCCCCTTGCGTCTCCCCTCTCCAATCGTCTCTGCCATATGCCTTATCCTCTCGCGAGGTTACGTGTGGCACGATTACCCTCGTGCCGATCAGGCCTGACGGCTCTACGGATGGGCGGTTCACCATCCCATCCCTCATCAATCCATCCGGCTACCAGCCTGCGAGGCATTGAATTTCAGGGCCAGCGAGCTGCTTTTGGTTCTCCGGGCCAGTGGAATCCAAATACGGTATTTAATTCTCGGTGGAAGTTAACGCCACCTTTTCAGGTGCCTTCCACCGCCATCGTGGTCTCTTTTTCTGCACATACCCTCTCAGCAGTTATGCAATAAATTCAAAATGTTATTCACATTCATTGACCTCTTCCTGCAGGTCCATTTACATCACATATTCATACTTATGAGTTTGCCATAGTCCTTGGCCAATCTAGTTATATTTACAATCTGGGGGAAAACAGGGTGTTACACTCAAGCTCTCCCAAATCAATCATTTGTCCATTAAGTCCTGGACTTGTCTCTTGACTTCCTCATTTTCCTACAGCGTCAACCTATACGCAACTTTGTTTGGTAAACTGACTTCAGGTATAATATCAATGTGATGACTTATACTTCTGATAGGTGGCAATGAACAAGGTAGTTTGTCTACTACTATATCAGCAAACTCTTTTAGCAACTCCCGGATTTCTTCTGGTAGATCATCTATCCTCGTACTGGTCAAAACAATTATGGGCTTCTTGACCACAATAAATTGTGTGCCTTCCTTCTTCTTAACCTCATTAAGAAGTTCCTTCCCACTCATGAGAAGTACAGTGTTGCTCATCTTTATTTTCACCCCTTGGTTTTTAATCGGCAGCAACATGTGTGTCCTCCCATTCTTCTCCAGGGTGTACGTGTTCTTTCTCCCATCATGAATCACATTTTTGTCATATTGCCACGGTCTACCCAGCAATAGATGACAAACATCCATGGGAATGACATCACATAATATTTCATCCTTATATCCTCCTATTTTAAATTCAACTAAACATTGTTTAGTGACATTTACCTGATGTCCTTTTTGTGGCCATGAAACTTTGTATGGGCTTGGATGTACAACAGTCTCCATCTCTAGCTTTTCTACCATCTCTGTAGATATGAGATTATCTGTGCTACTGCTTTCCACTATGACTTTGCATACTTTGTCTTTATTTTTGCAAGCAGTCTGAAACAGACTGTTTCTTTGGGTTGGGTTCTCTACCTCTTTCTCTGGCTTCAAGAGAACTTTCCTCATCATCAAGGATCTTTTGCCTTCAGCATCTTCTGCTTCAACATTTCATCCTTGAGCTTCAGCAATGTGATTCTCACCACCATCTTTCTTCTTATCTGGACACTCATAGGATTTATGTCTAATCTTTCCACAGACAAAGCAGTTTACTTCACTGCCTCTACCTCTTCCTCTTCCTCTAGCTCGAGGAAAAGTATTTCTATCAGCATACTGCCCTCTCTATGAGCTTCCTTCTCTCTCATGTTGAGTTTGAGGTTTCTTCCCTTCTTCTTTAGGCTTCTGAGTTCTGTCTGGGGCAATTGTTTTGCCTCTGGCTTGACTTCTGCCTCGGTCTCTTTGACCTTGCTTTCGGCTCAGCTTCTCTTCAGCTTTCAGAGCTATCTTATAAGCATTGTCTACAGTCTGAAGGGACATCATGCTCATCTCATCTTGAATGGCATATCACAGACCATTCATGTACCTGGCATCTTTTTCTTCATCGCTTTCTCGATGACCTGCTCTGATGTTTATCTTGTAGAACTCTTCAGTGTATTCCTTCACTGACATCAGCTTCTGTCTCAAATTCTGCATCCTCTGAAACTGAGTGATTTGATAATCCTTGGGTATGAATTTGGCTTTCATCTTTGCTACCATTCTATCCCAACTTTTGATTGTATGCTTGCCTCTGCAGCGTCTGTCAGCCTGCAGTTCATCCCACCATAGTGTTCCATGCCCTTTAAGTCTAGTAACGGCATGTTTGGATTTCTTGTCTTCCTCGACATCCTCATAGTCGAAGTATTTATCCAGAGCTCTAATCCAGTCTAGAAGCTCTTCAACATTCAGGTTTCCCTCATACAATGGAATGTCCATTTTTGCTCTAGCACCTATCCTTGCAACATCCCTGAATAGGCATTCGTCTGCAGCATCTTCGACTACGACTTCTTCTCCTTCGTGTCCATCTTCATTTTCACTTTCAGCTTTGCTGATATCTCCAGCATCAATTGTGTGCCTTTGTGTTGTCTCCATGGCATCAAACCTGGCACGTAACTCACGCATTTCTCTTTCCACTACTGGATCAGGCATTGGCCTATCTCTTCTTCTCGGCGGCATGGCTGAGAAATTTTTTTCTTCTCCCTTCTACAGAAAGCAAAGACTTGTTCTGTGCTCTGATACCACAACTTATGTGTATCAAAGTACTATTTTTCCTCTCCCTTCCTTTGCCTGCAATATACAAACAGAGTCAGGCTCTGATACCACAACTGGTGCAGACCCTGACCCTCGGGCCAAGATCCGCGCAAGATCGTTCTAAAATTCCCTTGAGCTGAAGTGGCTCCTTTGATTCCCACTGGAACCTCCAACGAATCCACGGGTCCTTTGTAAAAACTCGCCCTATGTAACTTGACACCAAGCGCGATCTTTTCCTTCTCCAAGCGACCACGACCTTGTCTTAGCATAAGTGTCTTTCGCAACTCGCGTGTTCGCGAATCGAAGACCCTCAACTTTTCTTCACCAAATGCCGATACCCAAGATGCAATGGGGTATGGCTCCTTTCTTGATAGCGCCCTCCACGTGTAACCGTCAGCTAGGAATAAGTACTAGCAACTCTTCACAACTCGTGACCTCGCGAGTTGGAGTGTTGAACTTTGGCACTCTCCCTTTATGAAACCCTGAGAGGTGATGGTTGACTTCCTTTTTGCACTTCTCGCAACTCGCAATCTTGCGAGTTGGAGTGTTGAGCCTTTGTGCTCCTCCTTTGCGAAAACCCAAGAGGTGATGGGTCAACTGTGGGTTGACTCCTTCAATGCAGCGAGTATATGCCACCTGTCACCGCTTATGCCTTTCTCTAGGGGTTAGTTGTTCACGCCACCTGTCAACCTTGCGGCCCCCACTTGACGGATGTGTCGTGCATTCACACGAGCCCTTGGCTCTTGGCACTTCGTGATCTCGCCTATTGAAAAGAACCTCTTTCAACCCCCGAGTCTCCGATACGCAATAGCTCTGTGAAGATTCAGATCTGACGGTTCTCCCACGACTTGGATCCAACGGTCTGGATCTCTTCCTCCACTTCTCGCAACTCGGGACTTCGCGACTCCAAGAGTTTGGTCTTCCACCTCCAAACTCACGAACCCGAGTTCGCAAAATTATCTGATGGCCCAAACTGACCATGATCGACGGTCCTTGTTGATCCTTGACACCAACGTAATGGGTTCGTCCAACCCTTATCCACCCTGCAACTCCTATGGATCCTATGGTCCTTGCAACTTCACGAATTCTCCACAGAGAATTTCGACCGTTTGATTTTTTCCTTAAGAATCTTTGTGAAACGAGACAATGTTCTTCCCCCAACACTTAACCTTCTGTGTGATAATTTCGCTTCCTCGTCTCCCTTTGAAGTATTTTGATCTTCGTCCTCCTTTGAAGTGTTCAAAGGTGTTATCCCTCCTAAACTTTCTCTTGTAAACTCGAGTCTCTAAAAGGGTTCCTGCTCGCACTCCTTGCGGAAAACTTTCAAATACTCCAGAGTATTTGATCTTTCGACTCAGTGTACTCTTTCTGCAACAGCAATCCTTCAACCTTTCAACCTTAGTTGATAAGTTCTAAGGCCTCAACTAGCCTGCGCACACCTTGGACGGCTTATGTGCTTCACTTGCACTTCTGCTGGAATGACAACAACGGTATCCCTCCTGAGTTTTCTGAGATAAAACTCAGAACCCTTGTCAATGCACACCTTGCGAATGCTTCACTGCACTCCTTGCAGGAATTTCTCTCAGGAAGAGAAACAATTGAAACTCATCCTCTTTCTCTCTCAGACTTCATACATTCAACATGAAATCATACATTCAACACATCATAGCATCACAACAAATGCATAATAGAGAGAATAAAACAATTGTAAGCATACCATTCAGCATATGTAAACAGTAAACATCATAACACCATGAAAGTTGAGTCAAAGCTTCATATATTAACTCAATTGATTCTGTACATGGGTTCTTATCTACAACTCTCTTCTTATTCTCTATGCTAATGATACAACAACTACTACTATGATACAAAGGTGAGGGTGTCTATATCCGTTATCCCTCCTATGCTCTAACTGTCTAATCTATGAATTCAAAACTACCTACTTTCATTAACTGGGCTTAAATGCCTTTTTCATTGACAGATGAGAGAAAATCTCTCAAGATCTGTTTACAACAGCCAGATATAAATGCAAGTACACTTCTAGCTACTACATCAATATCTGCTTCTTAATCTTTCAAAAACATTTCAAAACATGGAAAATGTGTGTTGATATTTTCCCAGCTGGCTTCTGCTTTCACGCTCGCTTGGTTGGTTGCTTACAATGCTCCTGCATCAACTTTCTATCCTGGAGCCTCTCATAGTGTATATAACTTTGGTACTAGGTGATGGTCCATTTTCTTATGGAAAGAAGGGGTTGAAGGCCTAGAAGTTGATGCAATTTATCTATATATATGTTATTCTATAACTGATAAAGGCCACCATAAAATCCACGGGCTAACTTGATCTCTACCCCCTCTAATGGTAATTGCCCCTATCCTGATGTGAATGAACAAACAATTATAAAGGACTATAGCCCAACAAAAATGAAGGAATAAAGCTTGAAACCTATAAAGGGGAATTGAAAATAATAACTAGATATCAAAAGGCAATTAAAGGGTTTGGAATGCAAAAAGTACCAAGGAAAGGGTATCTCAAGAAACAAGTGCTCCCTCTACAAAGGTTCTCATAGAAATGGATTTAATGACACCATAAGCCATGAGGTGAGCCTTGATTCATATCATTATCACACTTACTCTTGAATGGTTTCTTTATTTCCTACTTCCCTCGAGACCTATCCCTCTACCTGGGTCTTTTATTTGTTGTCTAGGTCAGCACACCTAATAGGGTTGGATGAAGGCCCTTCCATATTTAAACTTGCCAACTGACATGAGGTCTCAGGTTGGTGTGATGCTTGAAGTGGATACTCAGGTGAATTATTTACATGGCTTATATCTTAAGTGAAAAATTACTTTGCATGATCTAAGGACTAATATTTTCTTATGAACACTGGTTTACCTTGTCTTATATTCTGCTTTGTTTTGGATGGCCCTGACATGGTTCTTTGAGGGACGTCCTAGGATTGCACCCAGGATATTGTGTCTTTTTTGCAGGACTTTGGCACATGTGATGCAAAAGAAGTGAGTCATCCAGTGACTCACAATCTTCAAACATCATCTCTCACATCCTTGTAACCTTGGACAATGGACATATGGTCTTTGTTTGAGCAGATTTGGTTATGATGGCACACAAATGGGATGGAAGCCCACATGTTGAGTAGGTTACCCCAGACCTTATTATTTATTAGATAAAGGATGTTGCAGCAATAGAAATCCATATGTCACTCAGATATGAGATGCATCCTCCTTTTTTGTAGATACAACACCCTAGATCTTGGACGTTGTCCCTCTCTTGATATTGACATCATCTTCTAAGGTTTCATGATGCTAGGTTTTGATGGAAAATTGGGGTACCAGTGATGATTTGGAATGATCATGGCAAGGAGACACATCATTACCTTTTACTCTACCATGGGATGCTGCCACATGGCCTTTGGAGGCTTTCTCCTATCCTAGAACGGCTTAACGTCACACAAGTGTGGCCATTATGATGTACTTTTTCAATTTTTACAATTTGTAAAGGATAAATGAGGATTTTGCCCCAATTAAATGAATTTTATGTTATGTTATGTGGAAAAAAACTCTAGGCTAGCCTCATATAAGAATGCTAGCACTAGTTTTCATTTTCTCATCATCACTTCCTCACTATTGTGGGGTAAAACTTTTACATTTTCGTTATTTCAGCCAGTCTTGGCATTTTCTCCTATGTGCCATGCTTGAAGGAGGTTCATCTGTGGATTGGTTGCTCCTTTGGATGGATATTCTGCAATTAGGGTTTTATGATCTTGGTTTATTGGATGAAGTAAGTAATTTTCAACAATTATATTGTCTCTTGTTAATGTAAAATGGTGAAATTGATATTTTGTTGAAACCCGAAGAGGAAGACATAAGTGCTTCTCTTCCTCACAAAGTTTTATTTTTCCAAGTTTGTGAAACATCCTTGCTATGCTTAGAAGCCTAAATCCCAAAAGTGATTTCACTTTCGGATTTTATCCATAGACATTTAATCCTTGACCTAAGTGAAGCTACAAGAAGGGGAAAATGGTATCTAGGGCCTAGACGTGCTTGCACCCTAGATATCATTTTCCTCAAAGTCTAAATCCTAAGGCCCAAACATGCTTGCACCTTAAGGTTTACACTCTACCTCTTTTCTTTCAATTAGATCAATCTTCAAGTTTAGATCATTTGAGACTCCATATTCCCTAGAATGACAATGGGACTAATCTAGGAGTGAAAGTGTGGTTAAAGTAATAGTTAAAATCAATCTTCTAAATCTCTCAAGAATCCTACTAACTTTACTAACTATAACTCTAGCAAAATTCAAATATTTGTTATTGTTGTTACAAAAGTTCTCTACATCCACTGAAAATTGTCTTGATTTGTTGCATACACCTAGTTGTAAGTGACTTAACTTGTTTAGAAACTATCTCTCGCAATTGGATAATAATCTATTGGTTTGATGCTTACTTTTCTTTGACAATTGTTGTTTTTATGAGCATTATTTCTTGTTGTTGTTGCAAATCATTTATTATTGTCATAAGACTATTTATTGTTGTAATTTGCAATGGCCATAAAAAATTTACTTGTCTAATGTCGAAAGAGGTCATTGTTGCATTGTTTTATCTTGGTAATTGCCAACATATGTTGCAAATTGTTCTTTATTCTGGGAATGTACAACAATCACCTTACAACCTCTCTTTCTTTCCTATGCCTAGATCTAACTAACATGTGACCAAGATAGGGGGTGGTAGGCTTGGATACTTCTTACTATTTGATCCCTTAAGGTCACCAGGGAAGCCTCCAATATGGTGGACCTCTTCCATCACTAAAACGATGGAAGATTCTACTTAGGCGATAGTGGTAGTTTCTTAAGCAATATTTGGGGATCTTATGGAGGGATTTGCACAAGTACAAATCCTGTGATAAAATTTTGGTGTTGTTTTCAGGGATGATTGAGTCATTCTCCTCACGACATATTTTGATAAACTTATCCTGATGCCATTTATCTCAAATTTTATCGGGCAACTCCACTAAGGGTAGTTCCCTCACCTTTCTTTGATGATCCTCTTTAAACAATCATCTGGGGACTCCATTAATGACAACATGTACTGAACATCACTATAGCAATTAGCTCATGGCTCCTCTGAAATGGGTATCTGGAAATATTTTAAAACCCTTGGACATGAGTAGAATCTGTGGTTTTCCCCATAACATGCCTAATAGTGATAGTTCTTGGCTTTCTAAATTATATGGTAGAGATGATACTGAAGTTTATTACCATTTCAAGAGATTCTATGATGAGTATGGATCATATGAAGTAGACCCTCAACACCAAGACGTAATCATGAGGATTTTCTATGCCTCGTTGATAGGGAATGATCGATCATGGTACAATAGCCTCCCAAGAAAAGAACTAGGTGGATATTGAGAATTTGTTCCTTAGTAAATAGGGAAACAAAAGGATCAAGTGTCGCTTTTCTCTCAATTTGACCAAATCCAAAGGCATGAACAAGAGCCTATAAGATAATTAAATGCGAGATTTGATACCCTAATAGAGGAGTTTCCTCACAATTGTTACCCCCCAGCCTAGGGGTAACTGAGGAGATGATGTCTCAAGGCCCGCAAGTAGTGAACATGTAGTGTCGAGACCCAAATGACCAATAGAGCCCACATTGATAAAATAGAGCCCCTCCTCTCCACCATGCATCACCACTTATCGTCAGCAGCATAGCAACATCTGCCACACCAACTTGGCCCCAAGAAGACAATAGTTCTTGCTTCATGAGGTAACAATTCGAGTCTCATGGTAATTATCACTTTAATATTTGAAGCATCCGAGCAGGTTGCAAAGATTCCTTTCTTGATTATAGAACATTTGCTTGGAAATTATACATTTTTGCCTAATTTCACCTCGCTGGTTGACATGGTATCCTAGTAAGTTGGCCACCCTCGGAAAAAGGGTTTCTATTGAGGGGTCTCCTTGAAGGGTCATCATACCATTACCACTCATACTTACCACTTTCCACACTTCTTCCCCTCTATTTCCTCATCTTCTTGGTTTTCGGGTTCATTGACCCCAAGAAGGGTTTGTACCTCATTTCATGGGAAGAAGGGGCTAAAGGCCTAGAGGCATTGAAACTAGCACTGTGAAAATAAAAATCCATAATATATCCTTTCAAATTCTCTCCTTAAGGTCCTAATACCTGTGAAATACTTCTCCATAAAAAAAAAGGACCTTTAAAAGAAAAATAAATAAAACTTTCTCGCTTGATGGGGGAATGCATTGCGATGTTCTTTAATTTCCAGTGCACATAGCACTCAATGTGTTCTAACTTGAAGTAGCATTGTGGTGCTCTTTTTCTTTCCATTTCACATAGCACTCAATGTTCAGATCATAAAAAAACAAAGGAAAATGAAGGTATTGGAAGAATGTGGCATTGCAAACGAAGGGATGCAATGCACCCTCAACAAAGGCACCCATAAATGAGACAATATAAGCCCTTGATATGTCAAGAAACCCATGCCCAACATTACTTCCCCCCAATCCACCTCATACTCATTGCATGGTATAGAGAGGGTCTTATTGGGAAACATTCATTGACTTGGGGATTGGCCTACCCAATAGGGCACCATGACACGCCTCCCATACCTAAATTTGGAAAAGTTTATAAGGTATTTGAGAATTTGTTTAATTTGAAAAGGGAGGAGTTAATGCACTTGTTTAGGTGGTTCTTTTTTTAAATGTGGCTTACTTGGCATGATTCATATGAATTGTGGACCCTTGGAGGGCGTATTTTCTTGTCTTTGCAGGACCTTGCCTGGTGAAAGTCATCCATGAAGGAACTAAGCCACTTGGACCTTCATAAGGGCTTTAAAACCCATTAGATGGATGTTGTACCCCACACATTAGAGGCCTAGGATGATGAACATTGCACCTTGTATGGCATCTTAATCACATGAGCAAGGCACAAAACCATGAAGAGGAAATGACATCACCCTCTTATGCCCAAACAACCCTCTTTTACAACATGATGTCACACATTTAGGAGGACGCTTGAACTTGGTGGTGTTGTGGGATTGTACCCCCACTCTTTTTCTTGATTCAGGGATGATGTGGCACCTTAGGAGCATGACATCCTAACCTTTGGAGGCTTACATTCACACATTGATCTGAAAATGAAAAAGGTTTGTGTGTACAAATTTGCAAGTGAAACAGTTAATGTGATTTAGGAAATTGGATCAAGATGAAAACACATAAACTTAATGAGTTTTTTATTTAACATGAGCAGCATAAATAGACATAAACAGCCATAAAAAAAAATCGCATAACATAGCAAAATGATAAAGGAGTTCACCCCTCTCTTGGGCTACATCTCCTAGTCCATCTTCCAATGGATCATTTTCATTATATGCTCAAAGTTTCAAAATCATTTCTTTAAAATGATCAGAATGCAAAATATATGGCTTCAATGGCTCCAGAATGTCCAAAAAGCCCTAGTTGGGCTCTTCCTGCACCTGGTTTGGCCAAAAACTGAGAAGAAATCACTTCCTGGAAGTTTCTCTCAATTAGTTGTTGTACCTGCTCGCCAAAACGCACCCACAGTGACCAAAACTAGCTCACGTGCCCCAAAACCTGGCTTTGTGTGCAATCTGGGTCGTGGGCGAGATTGTCGCACGGTTGGTGCAAATGACGCCAACTCCCCGAAGATTATGGTCGCATATGTCCATGTGGTCGAGGGTCGATGCTATAATCTCATCACCCGTTGGCTAGGACTGTTGGTATCTGCGCTAATGGTCATATGGTAGAGTTAGTATGTAGTGTGACCGCGGGTTGGGGATAAGCCCCAACCCTTTCTCTGCCCAACCAACTGTTTAATTCACTTTAAATAATAGTTATTAACTTAAGGGTTAAGAAACAATCGTGGGCATGCTGGTAGCCCCTCCCTTGCCAAGTCTCAGGCCACACCCGGAGGTCGCGGGTTTGACCCTGCTGCAGTCCTAAACAAACTTTTAACCAACAACAAGGGGGTGCCATGTGGTAGTCCTTGGTTGTGCCACGTGGCACCTTTTCATTCGACCACCAATATGCCACATGTCGACCACCAATTGGTCCACATCACCACTTTCCAGTTCAGCTTGCCATTTCATCACCTGCCACGTCAACAGTATGGTCCCCTTGCCACATCAGCAATATGGTCTGCACAGTTAGCATGTATGGACTATGTACAGTCAACATTTTGCATGTTTGGAAAAGTGGACAGAACGTGATATCTCAGCGATACGGACTCTGTTTGATCCCGTTCAAGTTGCATTGGGATCGTGAGGAAGAGATCTACGCAATGAATTTGTTTTTGAACAATTCTGAGCACTTTGATTTTTGAGCATATTTTGATCCCCTAGATCACACGTCACCCTGGAGAAGAGTCTTGTGGGCTTACATGCCATTATTTAATTGTAAATATGGACAATGTGACTTGGGTTTTCCTCTATAAATAGAGGCAAGTCATTTTTCATTTGAACACAACTCATTACTACTAAAATACTCTTTGGACTACAATTTCGGCCCTCTTGGAGGATTTGTTGTCTCGTTTCTTGTGCAAATGTGGTGTTGCATGCTTGATGATGATCTCTACTAGTGTGTTGTCTTGTTGGGAAGCTTGTGGTGAAGTCTTGTGTGGTATTTCTTGGTTGAGTAAGGTTTTCCTTCATAATGTTTTTGTTTAATAACTAAATTTTCGGCAAGCATATGGTAATTTGCTTGAATTTGTTGGAAAAAACCTAGGAGGAGTAAGAGTGTTTACACCCTCCATAACTCACAATATTTCTTCACCTATCTAATAGCACTCAAGGTTTGTTTCAAGAAGTAGGAGTGTCTACACCCTTGAAGCAAATTTTGGCTGGGGTTTGATTTTCTAGGGAGTAAGAGGGATTACACCCCTAGAAACTCTAAACCCTAGTTTAGCCTTGATTGGTGAGCTAATCAATTTAGAAGAAGGAGACGTTTTGGGTGCTATAAGGGTTTATCCCTAATTCCTCTCCACTTTTTCTATTTTGTTTAACTCTCTCTTGAAGCAAGTGACTCCATAACCCATTAAAGGCACTAATATTCATCGATGTAGTAAAGTGACAAAGTTTCATAGCAATCTCTCTTTCTCTTGCTCTCTTACTTCATGATAAAATCAAGTGATTGGTAATTAAATGGTTGATACACTTTGAGTTTAACTTGTTGTTGTTATAAATTGTTAGCTACAACCATTAGGGCTGCTACTTTTACTACTACCTCTTATTTTTTTCACAATTTAACTGTGGAAATCATTGTTTGGTTATTGAAAATAAAAGTGCTTGTCTAGAGCTTCAATTTGAGCCATGCATTTGTTGATTTTCGTGGTTAAACATTGTTTCTATTACAATTTACTTATTGTTGATAACACTTGTGTAGGATCCAATCTAACCGTCAAAACTAATGTTTAAAGTCTTGATCTTTATCTACTAGTTGTTAGTTTTCATTCCATGTCATTTATTACAACTTTTGACGGTGTTTTCACGCAGTTGTTACGATTTTATCATTGTTGTTATAAACTTAATTTCTGTTGTGTTTTTAGGACAGCAAGCATACCTTGCTAAGTCCTTAGTGGTAGTCGCTTAATTTGCAATATTTGGCATTGGGTTTTGTATTCTAATAGGTCTTTTGCAGGTATTCTTCAAGCCATCATCATTTCTATCCCAAGCCTCTATTTTCAAGAAGCCTTAGCCACCTTGTTCAAGTGACCGAAATAGGGCCTATTTCCACTCTTGTGATTTTTTCCCTTCATGCCCTTAAGGTCACTCAGGAATCCTCTATGTGTTCGACTTGTCCATCACTAAAGTGAGGAGCATATCTATTGAGGTGACAATTTTAGGCATCCCTAGTTGTTTCACACATTTTTTGTTTGGGTTGGTCTTTTCCCTAACTACAAATCATGCAATAACAACGATATCGTACCTCTAGAGGGAATCGCCCTAGTTTGGTATCTAAATGATTTCCAATGGAAGTTTCAATTCTTGTTGAAGAACAATTTCCATGAAACCTTCAAGGAGTCACAAGAATTTTCATCCCAAATAGAAACCAACTTGAATTCTTGCAAGGTTGATGTCCCTCACATAACAAGTACTCTCGAACTAAATATTACGAACCTTGCACAATCTCATGAGGCCCTCGTGACTAAAGTAAATTCCTTAGATGAAGGATGTGTCCTTTATCAATAATATATGGGTGATATTGGATGGGTGAATGCTTCTCATGAAGAATCATCCCCCATCACTAAGAAAAAATGGCACACCGAAACTCTGAAGGTTGCAAGGGAAACCAAAATAAAACTCCAAGCACTTGTGAGTGAGGAATTGGAAGAAGAATATGAACCCATTGAGGAGGAAACTCACTTTTCTACACTAAAAATATCTAAGGGGGATAGTGATGAGTTTAATATTACAAACCCTGATGATCTTCCATCCCCATTGAGTCTTGATGAAGAAGGCTCAAAAAGGCAACCTGAGAACCCCATGCCTTCATAAGATCCTAGCATTGAATAATCTCAAGACGAAAAGGATATTCCTATAGTGCTTCACGTTGAACATCTTGGTAGAAAAATGGAAAACATGCACCCTTCTTCATCTCACTTCTAGTGAATGAGCTCGTCCTCCATAATTGCATGCTAGACTTCAAGCGCTTCCACAAAAATCATTCCCTTGAGAGTAATGCAGCAACTTGACTTGGAAATCTCACGACCTAATCAAAAAATTTGTGGGGTAGATTCGTGACCTATCCAAGTTTGTATCCTTATTAAGGACCTTAAGGTCGGCTTGGCAGCCTTCCTTGAACTTTCTTTGATATGAAGGTTGTAGTAATTGATATACCCAATGTTTGGGGAATGTTTCTATCAAGAAATGGGTTGTAACATTGGGAGGTATCCTTCAAATGGACTTATCATATGCTACCATCCATGATCCCTCACCTTGAAGGAGGATTATTCACCCTCTATAGAGAACCTGTCGTACGATACCAAGTTGAGTCCCCACAAAGTATCGTGGATGAATTATCTTACTTAGATGACAAAATGGGAAATTTCTATGCCATTGATCCTACACTCTAGATGGAATAATGTCAAGAAACTAGTGGGGTATGGACTTTAGAATTCGATGGTACTCACTCTAACTCTAGTTCAAGGGTTGGAATTGTCCTCACAACGCCCTCCAAGGAGACCACCTATTTCTTATATAGGCTTGAGTATGAGTGTACAAACAATGTTGTCGAGTACGAAGCTTTGATCATAGGACTGAACCTAGCCCTTGATAGGAATATAAAATGATTAAAGTTCATAGGAGATTCTGATATGGTTTTTTCCCAAGTAAATCTAAAGTTTGTTGTGAAAAATGAAGGATTGAGGAAATATAGAGATTTAGTATGAGACACCATAAAATGTGTCGATGACTTTTAGATTGAAGTTATTTCTAGAGAAAACAATTGTTTCATGGATGTCTTAGTTGTCTCTACGTATACCCTACAACCTTGTGAAGAGGTCCTTATATACTTGTGAAAAATGGAGGTGTTCTTTAGGCCATCAGTCCCCGATAACCTAGAACATTGGCAGGTCTTTGATTTTGATGCCCAAATACTTCGATTTTCGCAAAGCAGTAATGAGTTCTATGATTCCCAAGTAAATTTCCTAGCGAACTCCATAAACTTGGAAGTTATAGACTTACCTAACAACACTCTACCAAGGAGGTGTGTCCCCTTAGAGCGAATGTTTAATAGACATGACATATACAAGGGAAATATTGTTGTATACCAATCTGATAAAACGTTTGAGTTTTACATAGGCTCGGGGATTGAGCCAAGGATGGTAAAGATGGGGAAGGGAACTACTAAGACTAAGAAAGATGGTATACTAGACCTTACTTGAAATTTTAAGGACATATTTTATGGACTTACGATGACCTAAAATCTTATAGGAGCGGTGTTATTCAACATGCCATCCCTCTCGTGGAAGGAGACAAACCATTCAGACAGAATTTAAGGCACATTAACCCTAAGCTAGCACCTCAAATTCAAAAATAACTTCAAAAGATGGTTGAAGTTGGGATCATGATTCCCATTAGGTATTCCTCTTGGATGTCCAACTTAGTGGTGGTATGGAAAACAAATGGAGACATTAGACTATGTGTTGACTTTATGAAACTAAATAAAATTATTGTTGAAGGATAACTACCCTCTTCCAAACATGGAACATCTACTACAAAGAATTATTTGTGTTGGGATGATGTCTATGTTGGATGGTTTTTCAAGCTACAACCAGGTTTTGGTAAAAAGGGAGGATCAACTTAACACTGCATTCACCTCCCATTGGGGAACCTTCATGTACTTGAGAATTCCTTTTGGTCTCGTGAACAACGAATCTACTTTCCAAAGAGAAATGGATTTTGCATTCATGGATCTGATAGAGAAGATCATAGAAATATACCAAGATGATTTGACAGTTGTATCCAAGGAAAGGAATGCACATATCTCACACCTTAGGATGATATTTTAGTGTTGTGGGAAGTATGGCATCTCCCTTAACCCTAAGAAGTCAATATTTGGTATCAATAAAGGAAATTTGTTAGGAGTCTCAGAATAAGGTATTTTCATCGATCAAAAAATATTTTAGTCTATCAAGAACATCTGACCACCTATTAACAAGAATCCTTGCAATCATTCTTTGGAAATATCAACTTTATAAGACGAATCATCTCAAACTTCACCGAGAAGGTTCATCCAATGAACGCTTTTCTAAGAAAGGATGTCTCTTTCAGATGGGATAATGATAGCTTAAGTTCATTTGAACAAATTAAGAAATAAATCACTATGGCACCGGTATTGGTTAGCCTCAATCACTCTCACGACTTTATAATTTTGTCATTCGCCTCTCAAGACACTATAGCTATAGCGTTATTGCAAAAGAACAAGGAAGACTATGAGAAAACCATCACCTTCATGAGAAAAACCTTTAGGTATGTTGAATTAAATTACTCAATCACCGAGAAGCAAGCCTATGCCCTTGTCAAGTCCCTTAAGAACTTTAGAAGTTATGTCATATACAACAAGATCAAAGCTTATGTTCCTTACCCTATTGTCAAAGACGATATTTCTCAATAGGATTACCTTGGGACTATGGGAAAGTGAGTGTCTAAAATTCAGGAATATGACTTCGAGATCAAACCCACTAAAATTATCAAAGGAATAGGCTTAGCTCAGATGTTGACCAAAATTAATGAGGAATCCATACAGAAGAGGGGATATAACAGGAAAATGAACAAGTTAACATGATAGTGAGTGAGCTAGAACATGATTAATGGTATGCTGACATTATCTACCACTTGAAGAACCTTTCATGTCTTGATTGGTAGATCAAAAGAAGAGAGCGTTGAAGCTAAAAGCTATGAAATATTGCTTGACCCAAGCTGGCCTAGGTTGGAAGAACCATGATGGAATCATCCTTATATGTGTGAACAAAGACGAAGTTGGTCAATTGATTAAGAAACTCCATTCAGATTATTGTGGTGGTCACTTCGTTGTCTACACCAACACCCATAATATCCTAAGAGATGGATATTTTTGGCATACATTTTTCATTGATACCCATCGTTATGTCAGGTATTGTCATCCTTGTCAATTCTTCATAGGAAAACAATGACTCCCTGCATTACCTTTGAAACCAGTCATTGTTGAAGCTCCTTTTCAACAATAGGGGTTAGATTTCATTGGTGAATTGAAGGAAAACTCCAGCAATGGATATAGTTGGGTTTTGAACAATACAGACTATTTCACTAGATGGGTAGAGTTCATCCCAACGAAAAAGGAAACTGAGGAAGTCGTCATGAAATTTCTTAAGGATAGGATAATAACAAGGTTTGGTGCTCTTTCCAAGATCACTACCAACAATGCTAAGGCCTTTATCCCCCTTTCTTTGGAAAATTTTGCGTCAAGTATGGGAGTGTCCTGTCTCACTCTTCCAACTACTATCCCCAAGGAAATGGATTGGAATAATCGAGTAATAAGAATCTGATGAATATTTTCAAGAAGATTATAAGAGAAAAAAAGAAGGGTTGGGATAGTAAGATCAAGTATAATTTATGGGTATAATGCATCATGAACAAGACTTCCACAATAAAAACCTCGCTCAAGCTGGTATACGGATTGAAATCCAAACTACCCATCAACTTCAAAATTCCTACCCTCAAATTCGCACAACAATATATGACTGACAATGAGGCTCTGCAATGAAGAATTGACCAAATGATAGAACTGGATGAATCTAGGAGGGGTGCTTTCGATCAAATTGCATGTAACCAAGAGAATATTAAGTGAATGTTTGATCACAATGAAAGACGAAGGAATTTTGAGAAAGCAGACCAAGTACTAGTGTGGGACAAGAGGAAGGAGAAACTAGGAATACATAAGAAGTTTGACAGTTTATGGACCAAACTGTATCGAATTGGTAGTGAACCTGGTATCAACTCCTTTAACTTGGCTACACTTGAAGGGGAGAGGTTATCTTTATCATTTAACAGATACCTTCTCAAGCCCTACTTCTTGGTGGAACCTCACCTTCGAGCATAGTTTAGTGTAGGTTAGGTAGGGCATTTGCATCCTACATTGCATTTGTATATATGTTGCATCATGCATTCATGCTAGTATAGTCTTGAATATTCTTGTATATATTGCATTTCACTTGTATATAATGCATACATGTTAGAAAATTACATTTTATTATTTCTTTATAGTTTAGTGAAAAAAAAATATTTTTAGCAAGATTTGGATTTATCACTAATTATGGTGGATCACATCCACCGATTGATACTTCTAAAGGGTGTTTTTGTTTGAAGTGGGCATAGGATTGCAGGTCTTGTAAAACCAAATATGTTAAGATTCTCATGTGCTCTATGTTGAGCACATGTCCCCATGTTGGAGCCATATTTTACCCCCCCCCCCCCCCCCCCATGTCTAGGGGTAACTGGAGAAAATCATGCCTCGTGGCTCGTAATGGAGACAACGATCTCGACCATGATGATGATTAGCATGTCCATAGATGGCAGCCTAGTATCCCCCCTCATTTACCTTTACAGCTATAGATCAACCAAGGCTCATCGCATCCAATCAACCTAGTGTATGGGAGATGGTAAACCAGTGTCACCATGAGGTATGTTAGTCCTTCTTTTAGGAAAATTTATGTGCTTAGTTTGTTGGGAATGTAGATGAAGATATTTGGTTAAATCACTCAATCATCGAGAAGCAAGCCTATTCCCTTGTCAAGTCCCTTAATCATTTTATAAGTTATGTCGAATACAACAAGATCAAAGATTATGTGCCTTACCCTGTTGTAAAATTTTCTCTTTCCCAATTGGATTGCCTTGGGGCTAAGGTAAAGTGAGTGTCTAAAATTAAAGAATATGAATTAGAGATAAAAACCCACTAAATTTATCAAAGGACAAGGCTTAGCCCAGAAGTTTACTGAACGTAATGAGGAATCCATATAGATGGGGGGGAATAACAGGAAAACGAACAAGTTAACATGATAGTGAGTGAGCTATAACATGATGAATGGTATGTTGACATTATCTACCACTTGAAGAATCTTTCATGCCTTGATTGGTAGATCACAAGAAGAGAGCATTGAAGCTAAAAGCTATGAAATATTGCTTGACCCAAGCTAGCCTAGGCTTGAAGAACCATGATGGAATCATCCTCAGATGTGTGAACAAAGATGAAGTTGTTTGATTGCTTAAGAAACTCCATTCAGGGTATTGTGGTGGTCACTTCGTTGCCTGCACCAACACCCATAATATCCTAAGAGATGGATATTAGTGGCCTAAATTTTTTATTGATACCCATCATTATGTGATGTATTTCTAGCCTTGTCAATTATTCACAGGAAAACAACGAATCCCTGCATTACCTTTGAAACTAGTCGTTTTTGAATATCCTTTTTAGAAATGGGGCTTAGATTTCATTGGTGAACTTAAGGAAAACTCCAACAATGTATATCGTTGTGTTTTGACCACTATAGACTATTTCACTAGATCAGTAGAGGCCATCCCAATGAAAAAGGAAACTAAGGAAGTCATCATGAACTTTCTTAAGGATACAATAATAACAAGGTTTGGTGCTCTTTCCAAGATCACTACCAACAATGCTAAGGCCTTTAGCTCCCTTTATTTGGAAAATTTTGCTTCAAGTATGGGATTGTCCTCTCTCACTCTTTCGACTACTATCCCTAAGGAAATGGACTGGCAGAAACGAGTAATAAGAATCTAATGAATATTGTCAAGAAGATTATAGGAGAAAACAATAAGGGTTGGGATAGTAAGATCAAGTATCATTTATGGGAAGACCACATCATGACCAAGACTTCCACAAGAAAAACCTCGTTTGAGCTAGTATACGGATTGAAAGCCAAACTTCCCATCAACCTTCAAATTCCTACCGTCGGATTCGCACAACAATATATGACTGACAATGAGGCTCTACAAGGAAGAATTGATCAATTTATAGAACTGGATGAATCTAGGAGGGGCGCTTTGGATCAAATTGTGCATAAACAAGAGAAGATTAAGGGAACACTTGATCACAAAGAAAGACAAAGGAATTTTAAAAAATGAGACCAAGTACTAGTGTGGGACAAGAGGAAGGAGAAACCAGGAATACATAAGAATTTTGACAATTTATGGACCAGACCCTACCAAATTGATATCAAAGCTAGTGTCAAATCGTTTAACTTGGCTACACTTGAAGGGGAGAAGTTATCGTTTCCAGTTAATGGATACCTTCTCAAGCCTTACGCTTTAGGTGGAACCTGACCTTGTAGCATAGTTTAGTGTAGGTTAGGTAGGGAATTTTCATCCTACATTGCATTTGTATATATGTTGAATCATGCATTCATGCTAGTATAGTCTTGCATATTCTTGTATATATTTCATTTCACTTGTATATAATGCATACATATTAGAAACTTACATTTGATCATTGTATTATCGCTTTATAGTTTAGTGAAAAAAAAAAAAAAATCAACAAGATTTGGATTTATCACTAACTCTGGTGGATCACCGATTGATACTTCTAAAGGGTGTTTTATTTGAAGTGGGCATAAGATTGTAGGTCTTGGAAAACCAGAGATTCTAAGGTTCTCATGTGCTCTATGCTGAGCACATGTCCTCATGTTGAAGCCATATGTCACCCCCTCCCCTCATTCCTAGGGGTAACTGGAGGAGATCATGTTTCGTGGCTCATAATGGAGACAATGATCTCGACCATGATGATGATCAGCATGTCCACAGATGGCATCCCAGCAACCCCCCTCATTTACGTTTACATCTATAGGTCAACCAAGGCTCATCGCATCCAAGAAACCCAGTGTATGGGAGATGGTAAACCAGCATCACCATGAGGTATGTTAGTCCTTCTTTCATGTGAAGTTTTGTGCTTAATTTTTTTGGCATGTAGATAAATATATTTGGTTGAAGTTGGAAAATTGATCACTAGCTTGGGAAATTGTGTCAGTTGCCTTGTTTCACCTTGGTGGTGATCTTCTATGCCCTAGTCCTTTGTTGTCATTGCTTAGGGAAAATAGGTACTACTAGGGGGCCCTCACAAGGGTAACGTTATGTTCCCCACCATACTTAACATTTTCCTTCCTGGAGCCTCTCATAGTGTACTAAACTTCGGTAATGAATCATGATCCATTCTCTCATGAGAAAAAGTGGCCTAAAGGCCCAGAGGTTGATGCAACATATATATATATATATATATATATATATATATATATTATGTGCTATAAATGATAAAGGCTGCCATAAAATCCACAAGCTAGTTTGAGCTCTACCCCCTCTAATGGTAATCTCCCTTGTCTTGATGCGAATGAATGCAAAATTATAAAGGACTACATCCCAACAAAAATGAAGGAATAAAGCTTGAAACCTGTAAAGGCGACTTGCAAATAATAATTGGGTATTAAAAGGAAATTAAGGATTCATAATGCAAAAAGTACCTAGGAAAGGGTATCTCAAGCAACAAGCACTCCCTCTACAAAGGTGCTCATATAAATGGATTTAATGATACAATAAGCCATGAAATAAGCCTCAATTCATATCATTATCACACTTACTCTTGAAGGGTTTCTTTATTTCCTGCTTCCCTCGGGACTTTTCTCTCTACTTGGGTCTTTTATTTCTTATTTAGGTTGGCACACCTAATAGCATTGGATGAAGACCCTCCCATATTTAAAATTTCCAACTCACATGATGTCTTGGGATGATGTGATGCTTGAAGGGGATACTAAGGTAAATTATTTACATGGATTATATCTTAAGTAACAACGTACTTTGCATGATCTAAGGACTAATATTTCTTATGAACATTGGTTTACCTTGTCTTATATTCTTCTTTTTTATGGATGGCCCTGACATGATTCTTTGAGGGATGTATTTTTTAAATATTGTAACTTCGAAGAATATTCTAATTATAATTGAGTTATTATCTTATAGATCAAATCCCCTTTTGTGGATTGATCATGTCGGGACTTATGTATGACCAAATCCCCTTTTGTGGATTGGTCAAATCATAGTTATATAGTGGAGTTTGTAAAATCAGCCCCTGGGATTTAATCGAGTGGTTTTAACCACTATTGGAAGAAGTTGGCCCTACTTGATGAAGAGACATAACCCTAGCGCCTCCTCAACTAACATTTATAAGTGAGGAGGGTGCATCATTTGTTCACTCACTCACACTTCTAGTGTGCATCTTTTGAAGGTAGCTGCAGTTGCAAGAAGAAAGAGAGAGAGGCGCATGCTCAGTCCTAGTCTTTTCTTGGTGGTTTTGTTATTTAGTCTTGCCATTGTATTGGAAATATTTTATTGAGGAATTTTTTGTTGGGTTTTCTCCCCCGTGAGGGTTTCCCAAGATAAAATGTTGTGTACCTTGTGATTGTGTTTCATTCAATGATCCTACTTATGTTTTTATGCTCTAGTAAATTGAAAAGAACTTAATAAAAACTCTAAATTTAGCATGTACTAAGCTTACACCCAAGATGTTGTGCATTTATTGTAGGAATTTGGCACATGTGATGTAGAGAAATGAGTCATCGAGTGACTCACTACATTCAGACATCATCTCTCACATCCTTGAAACCTTGGACAATGGACAAATGGGCTTGGCTTGAAAAGATTTGGTTATGATGGCACATAGATGGGCTGGAAGCCCGCGTGTTGAGAAGGGTACCCTAGGCCTTATTATTCATTAGATCGATGGAATTGCAGCAACAAACAACCAAATTTCACTTAGAGACTAGATGCATCCTCCTTTTCCCTAGATGCAGCACACTGAATCCTTTACATTGGCCCTCTCTTGATAATGATGTCATCTTCTATGGTTTCATGATGCTAGGGTTTGATGGAAAGTTGGGATACGAGTGATGATTTGGTATGATCATGGTGAGGATACACATCGTTACCATTTACTCCACCATGGGATGCTACCACATAGCCTTTGGAGGCTTCCTCCTAGACTAGGAGGACTTGACGTCACACATCTATGGCCATAATGATGTACTTTTTGCATTTTTACATTTTGTAAAGGCTAAATGAGGGGTTGGTCCCACTTCAAATGAATTTCATGTTATTTTATGTGGAAAAATGTGTTAATCTAGTCTCATATAAGAAGGCTAGTGCTAGCTTTCATTTTCTCATCATCACTTCCTTACCATTGTGGGGTAACACTTCTACACTTTCGTTATTTCATCCATTCTTGGTATTTTCTCTTATGTTTCATGCTTGAAGGAGGTTCATTTGTGGATTGGTTTCTATTTTGGATGGATATTTCTACAATTAGGGCTTTATGCTCTTGGTTTCTTGGATGAAGCAAGTAAATTTTTGCAATTATATTGTCTCTTGTTGATGTAAAATGGTGAAATTGTTATTTTGTTGCAAGTAATCTTGTTTTGTTGAAACCCTAAGAGGAAGACATAAGTGTTTCTCTTCCTCACAAAGTTTTATTTTTCCAAGTTTGTGAAACTTCCTTGCTAGGGTTGGAATCCTAAAGCCCAAAAGTGCTTGCACTTTAGGATTTTATCCCTAGACGTTTGATCCTTGACCTAAGTGAAGCTACAAGAAGGGGAAAATGGTATATAGGGCCCAAACGTGCTTGCACCCTAGATATCATTTTCCGCAAAGTCTAAATCCTAATGCCCAAATGTGCTTGCACCTTAGGGTTTAGACTCTATCTCTTTGGTTTCAATTAGATCAATCTTCAAGTTTAGATCATTTGAGACTCCATAGACCCTAAAATGGCAACGGCACTAATCTAGGAGTGAAAGTGTGGTTAAATTAATAGTTAAAATCAATCTTCTAAATATCTCAAGCATCCTACTAACTTTACTAACTCTAACCCTAGTAAACTTCAACTATTTATTGATGTTATTACAAAAGTTTGCTACAGCCACATAAAATTCTCTTAATTTATTGCATGCACCTAGTTATAAGTAGCTTAACTTGTTTAGAAGCTATCTCTAGCAATTGGATAATAATCTATTGGTTTGATGCTTACTTTTCATGGTCAATTGTTGTGTTTCTAAGCATTATTTATTGTTGTAGTTGCAAATCATTTATTGTTGTCATAAGACTGTTTACTATTGTAATTTGCAACAACCATACCATTTTTACTTGTCTAGTGTCGAAAGAGGTCATTGTTCAATTACTTTAGCTTGGTAATTGTCAATATATGTTGCAAATTGTTCTTTGTTCTAAGCAAGTACAATAATCACCTTACAACCTCTCTTTCTTTCCTAGACCTAGACTTCTCTTTCTTTCCTAGACCTACACCTAAACCAAGATAGGGGGTGGTAGGCTTGGTTATTTCTTTCTATTTGAGATCACTAGGGAAGCCTCCCTTGTGTTGGACCTCTTCCATCACTAAAATGAGGGAAGATTCTACTTAGGTGGCAGTAGTTTCTTCCATAGTTATGCAAAATTTGGGGATTTTGTGGAGGGCTTTACACAAGTACAAATCATGTGATAACAGACCCTTTCTTGAATGCATGTGGGGGGGAGATATTATACAAAAACTAAGGGAGGAGATATTATGAAAAACATTATTTTTTGCATAATATCTACCGACCACCCTCACCCTCACCCTCATATACCCTCATATATGAGGGTGGGGGTGAGGGAGAGATATTATGCTAAACATTGGGTGGGAATGGGGAAAGGGGAGATATTATGCAAACATATTTATGATTTGCATAATATCTCCCCTTTCCCCTACCCTCACTTTCATATGAGGGATGTTTTGGATAATATCTCTCCCCCTCCTCCCCACCCCATCCTCATATGAAAGTCAATCGCATCAATGTTTACACATATTTTTTTGCATAATATCTCCCCCGCACCCCACCCTCATATGAGGGGTGTTTTGCATAATATTTCTCCCTCTCTCCCCCACACCCACCCTCATATGAGGGGAAATAGCACCAATATGAGAGTGGGGGTGTGGGGGAGATATCATGCAAAATATGTGTATGTGTAATCTGGAAGATTATAACATTGGTGGAAGATTATGCTAAACATGTATAATTTGAAAGATTACAACATTGGTACGATTTCCCTCTTCATTCAATCTGGGTGAAAGCAGCAACGAATGAAGATGTATCGAACCTGAAAAGATAGTGAGAGAAAAAACCTGCAAGACACCGAATTATTGGAAATGACACTTCTTGTGGAATTTACTATGAAGATGTCGTTGAAGAATTACTCGTGATGTTGCTGCATAAGTGAACGATAAGGGGATAAAGATCATATTTTGAGAGATTAATGATGCTTCTTGGAGAAGGTTCATGGAGCTCTGATACTCTGTTATGACGTTGATAATATTCAGCATTTTGGTCTAATATTTTTACCTAAATACGTCCTGATTTCAATCAATGGTAGCACAGTCTGATTGTTCCAAGTCGTTGGGATCTGTTGTCTGTATCAGAATTTTAGACTTCAAGCACGAAAGAGTAGATGGATCTACTAGAGTCGACCTCTCCTATGTGGTTATCGACATTACATAGTCGAAGCCCTTTGGTGAGTCAACTGATCTTCATGGGAATTTTTGTTGGACGTGTAACAAATTATATGACAGGTATTATCATTGCACGTGAGTCAAGTTGTAGTGTTCTCTTTATTTGATTTTGGACTGTAGGAAATGAAATCTACCATTGATCAACAGACTACTGGAAACAAATTCATTCACAAGGTGGAATGGTTTACAAAGTGGAGAATAAAATATGTCTTCTTTGTTGCGTATTCGACCTCTGGATCTAGATCCTTGAAAATAGTACCAGCATCACCAAGAGGACAAATATTATCTAACATATTATCGCCATCGCTATTTGGCGAGGATGCTATGTGGGCGCTAGAGAAATAATCTCTATCAAAGGCTAGGCGATTAAAAATCAAGTTGAATTCCTTCATAACCATGTAAGGGACGAAGATGGGAGCGGCCTCAGATCTCAACCGAGGGTGGATCAGAAAGGCAGTGGACAGTCGTGATCTATTTCTAAGAAGAGGGTGCAGGGGAAACGAGCCATAGAAGGGTCATGTTGGTTGTCCATGGGAGAAGCTCACGAAATAGTAGCCAACGGAGGAAGACAATGTTGCCAAAACAACCTCAGATTCACATGTGAGATGGATATGCTGATGAGTTTTTGATTGATCGCTTGTTATTCCCAGATTGGGAGTATGATCTTGAGTTGTCAATTGATGTCCGCGTATTT
>JZKD02S0456012.1:158706-173653 GCA_000966675.3 Picea glauca | reverse complement strand
GAGACAGATGTCAAGAGCAGAATCAAGGAGGCACAAGAAATAGATCCCTTCGTCCGAAATGTGACTCTGTACCTACAACAAGAACCTGCTGGAGTAAAATACGAAGGCTATCAGATGACCAAAGAAGGTCTACTCACCTATAGAGATAGACTGTACATTCCCAATTGTGATGACTTGAAGAGGTTCATCATGGATGAACTACATAAAAGATCCTACATTGGTCACCCAGAATACCAGAAGATGATTACTGCCACCCGAAAACAATTTTACTGGCCGGGATTGAAGAAGGATGTAGCCAAATATTTGGCCCAATGCATAGAATGCCAACAAGTTAAAGCAGAACATCGACACCCAGCAGGACTATTACACCCTTTACCCATTCCAGAATGGAAATGGGAAACCATCTCCATGGATTTTATTACTGGATTACCAACTTCAACCAAACAGAATGACGCCATTATGGTAGTGGTGGATAAACTGAGCAAGTCTGCTCATTTCATCCCCGTCAAATCGACCTACAAGGCGATATATATCGCACAGGTATTCATGAAAGAGGTGTTTCGATTGCACAGTATGCCGAAGGAGATAATATCCGACAGAGACACAAAATTCACTTCCAAATTCTGGAAATCACTGATGGCGGGTTTAGAGACCAAATTGTTGTTTAGTACCGCCTATCACCCTCAAACTGATGGACAGACTGAAAGAGTAAATCATGTATTAGAAGATATGTTAAGGATACATGTGATGCATCAACCCAGGAAATAGGAAGACTACCTGCCATTGGTAGAATTTGCCTACAATAACGGCTATCAAGCGTCCTTAAAGATGAGTCCATTCGAGGTCCTCTATGGTAGGCAGTGTAATACTCCAGTCAGCTAGAGTAATCCTGTAAATAGGATTTCTATTGGACCCGATATGTTGAAATAAATGGAACAACAAGTGACTCAGATAAAACAAAATATGAAGGCCACTCAGAACCGACAGAAAAGCTATGCTGATCAAAAGAGAACCCCAAGAGAGTTCAAGATGGGAGACCATGTATATCTCAGAATTAAGCCCAGAAGGAGCTCCCTGAAAATGGGAGCTTGTGCCAAATTGGCACCCCGGTATTGTGGACCCTTTGAAGTTCTAGACATAGTGGGACCTATAGCCTATCGGCTAGCATTTCCTCCCACAGTAAAAGCACATGATATTTTCCATGTTTCATTATTGAAGAAATATGTACATGATGCTAATCATATAATTGACTGGTCTATGATCCAGGTGGAACCGGAGGGAGAATTCCTACCAGAACCCCAATGCATATTGGACAGAAGGGAAACCTGACTCCGGAATAGAACCATTGCACAGGTCAAGGTGCAATGGAAACATTTTGGCCCAGATGAGGCTACATGGGAAATGGAGGATGCCATGAGACAGACATATCCGATTTTGTTTACTTCCGTACATGTTAGTAGCTAAGAACATCGAGGACGATGTTCCTTTTAAGGGGGAGGGAATTGTAACACCCTGTTTTCCCCCAGATTGTAAATATAACTGGACTGGCCAAGGACTATGGCAAACTCATAAGTATGAATATGTGATGTAAATGGACCTGCAGGAAGAGGTCAATGAATGTGAATAACATTTTGAATTTATTGCAGAACTGCTGAGAGGGGATGTGCATAAAAAGAGACCATGATGGCGGTGGAAGGTACCTGAAAAGGTGGCGTTAACTTCCACCGAGAATTAAACACCGTATTTGGACTCCACTGGACCGGAGAACCAAAAGCAACTCGCTGGCCCTGAAATTCAATGCCTCGCAGGCTGGTAGGTGGATGGCTTGATGAGGAATGGGATGGTGAACCGCCCATCCGTAGAGCCGTCAGGCCTGATCGACGCGAGGGTAATTGTGCCACACGCAACCTCGCGAGAGGATAAGGCGTATGGCAGAGACGATTGGAGAGGGGAGACATGAGGGGAACTCTGGCAATTTTTACGCAGAGTGAGTGATAGCAGAGAGGGAGGATTGCAAACTTCTCTTCTGGTCACTGGAAGGCAGAGAGACGCAGTCTCAGAGCATCGTGGTCTCAGCTCGGGGGTGGCTGGTGGTAAATCTGTTGGGAGTCGCTGAGCCTACGGTTGGGTGGAAACGAGCACCCCTCTCAGCAGTTGCACCCATTTCTGGTGTCAATTTCTGATAAGTGTTTTACATAATTATAGCTTGAAGTTTATAGAACGATGTATATATGTATATGATCATAGAACTGTGAAATTATGAATGATTTATGTGTAAGAATGTTTGTGCAGTGTTTGATAAGAATGAATAGATATATGCTCATAACAGAGGAAACCACGCATGATGTGCATGGATAAAGAAATTGTATTTATGCCTAGATTGAGCTAAGTTAGGTTCCCAGCCCGTTCTCGGGAAGTTGCTTTCCCTTATCCGTCTCTAGGGATGCCCGGTACAAATCTCTTCATAGAGGTTTCCTCCTTAGAAAGGTTCACGAAGAACCCAGAAAAGGGACTTGAACGCACAAGTCTTAATAACCCTGCATAAAGATGATCGACTCTCTTAAAAGTCCCGAAGTAGCAGCGTAAGGATAAGTATTGGTCAACGGATGAGATCCGGTCGGGAGTCCGCGGTCATTCCCGATCGTTAAATCAAAGGAATGAACGAAGGCGTTAATTGCCTTAACCCTTTTTCCTCCATCTTCGCGAATAGCGAGGAAATTCGATTTGTAGACCCCAGGCTCCATGAGAACATCTGGACCATTGGTTTTCCACGTCCAAAGAGCAGTAGAAAAGGGTGCGGCATCGGGACCGATCTGGACCGTTAGATCTTAGCTAGGAAACCCGACAGTCGTTAGATCTACAGGTGGCAGAGATCCAGGGATTTTGTGAGCTCGGAGGTTCGCGGAGTAGGAGTCCAAAAGTTGAATGCTCCAAGTTGCGAGTGGCAAATCCACGAGAGGATCAAAACCGTCCATCGGAGGAGGACAGGTGGCAGAGATCTGGGAATCTCGTGAACTCGGAGGTTCGCGGGGTAAGAGTCCAAAAGTTGGATGCTCCAAGTTGCGAGTGGCGAAGCCACGAGAGGATCGGAGCCGTCCATAGTTGAGGACGCGTGTCAGGAGATCCAAAGAAGTCGAGCATCGAAGAATCGGGGTTTGCGAGAGCAAGGAAATCTTGCCGCTTGGAATCGTGATCCGCGATTTCCTGACATGATCTGAACCGTTCATTTTGGAGGACGCGTGTCAGTAGATCCAGAAGGGTCGGAGTTCAGAGCGTCGGGGATTTCGAAGGGAAGAAACCCTCGTGGTTTGAAATCGCGATGCGTGAAATCCTGTTAGGAGAGTTGTGTGGACCCCAGGTGGAATTAGCGGAGGACATGTGTTAGACCTCCGGGAAGAGTCGGGAATCGGAAAATCGAAGTTCCTGAGAACAAGGAACTTGAGACATTTCAAGTCCTGAACCCCGGAGGAAATCGGGACCGTTCATTTAGAGGACACATAGTAGAGATCTGCGCCGTCGGAGAAAATCCCGACCAAGAGTTAACCCATCGATGTTTGGAGTTCATCGGGATATCGGGGATCTCGGTGACAAGTGAATTGTGCACTTTGAATTCACGATTCGTGAAACCTCGATTAGTGGGGAACAACTGTACGTATAGTAGGGCTGAAGGAAGGGCCGTAGTGGGAGCCAGCTGTCAGCTTGACAGAGAATCGGTGTTCGAGAGATCGGGAAAACTACGGGTAAGTGTTTTATGACCTTGGAAACCCCGTAGCCCCGACGAGAGGTAGGCCTACAGACCTGGACTCCGTGGTCACATTTGACCAGGGCTTAGCCTAGAGGGCTAAAGCACATCGGGGATCGGAGGATCGGTGATTCCGGGTACATGTGCACCTCGGCACCGCAAACCCCAAAACCCCGATGAGAGTGTTGCTGTGGTCATATAGGAGCCGATCGTGTGGACCAAAGGCTTAGCCAAGTGGGGCTGAGGCACCAAATGAGCGAATCGGAGATCGGGGATCGGTGATTCAAGTTGCCAGAACATTGTGGGTGTCAAAACCCCGATAAAAGAAACCCCGACAGAAGCATATGACGGTGATCATATGAACGCAGGTCACGTGGACCAACAATACGCTAGAAG
This sequence comes from Picea glauca, assembly GCA_000966675.3. NCBI lineage: Eukaryota > Viridiplantae > Streptophyta > Pinopsida > Pinales > Pinaceae > Picea > Picea glauca. The sequence goes on along the minus strand of JZKD02S0456012.1, from coordinate 169,515 downwards.
GGGCTGGTGGAAAAAGGAACATAAGACCCCAGTTATGTGTAGAGAGTCGGGTAGGTAAATAGAAGACCTGTGAATCGGGGATTGTCATTGTTGAGAAACCAACGAAATTTTTTGATTATAGGTAGTGGGTGTGTTACATTGAGTCCATGTGCTGTTCCGACAGTGCTTAGCCCAAAGAAAGATGGAGGCTGGAGAATGTGTACAGACTCAAGGGCGATCAATAAGATTACCATCAGATATAGATTTCCATTACCAAGGATGGATGATTTGATGGATTGTTTGAGTGGAGCCAAGTTTTTTTCAAAGATTGATTTGAAAAGCGGGTATCATCAAATTCGAATGAGAGAAGGTGATGAATGGAAGACAACATTCAAGACGAATGAGGGGCTATACGAATGGCTTGTCATGCCATTTGGCTTAACGAATGCACCCATTACTTTCATGAGATTGATGAACGAAGTCCTGAAGGATTTCATAGGGAAATTCGTTATTGTATATCTTAATGATATATTAATTTTCTGCAAGACAGAAGTAGAGCACTTAAAGCATTTAACTGCAGTGATGAAGGGATTACAACAAGAGAAATTGCTGATTAATATGAATAAATAATCATTTATGAGGACATAACTCATTTATTTGGCTTTTGTTATCTCTGCGAATGAGTTGAAAATGGACCTGGAAAAGGTGGATGCAATTAAGAATTGGCCATCGCCGAAAAGTGTGTTTGAAGTACGAAGCTTCATGGTTTGGCTAGTTTCTACAGGAAATTCATCTGAAATTTCAGTGGAATTAGCGCACCAATGATGGATACGGTGAAGAAAAGACACAAATCTTTTCACTGGACAGAGGAGGCAGAGAAGAGTTTCAATCTGTTGAAGAAAAAGATCACAAAACAACCAATTCTGGTTTTGCCGGATTTTCGCAAGGCATTCCAGGTCAAGTGTGACGCGAGTGGATTTGCAATTGGAGCGGTCTTGAGCCAAGACGACAGGCCAATTGCATACTTCAGTGAAAAACTGAATGAAGCGAAGATCAAGTACTCAACATATGACAAAGAATTTTATGCAGTCATACAAACACTGAAGAAATGGAGACATTATTTGGTTCCCAAAGAGTTTGTTTTGTACAGTGATAATCATGCTTTACAATTCGTGACTCAACAGGAGAAGTTGAACCAAAAACATGTTAAATGGGTTGAATTCATGCAGAATTTTACTTTTGTAATTAAGCATATTTCTGGAACTGCTAACAAAGTTGTTGATGCTTTGAGCAAGAAATGTTTGCTGATGCAGGAATTCAGAGTCAAAACTTTGGGTTTTGATAACCTCAAAGAAATATATAAGAATGACCCATATTTTAAGGAGGCATATGAGGCATCTGAGAATCTAGTTCTCAGGGATAGAAGCCAATGGACCGAGTATATGATCCAGGATGGGTTATTGTTCCAGGGCAATAAGCTAAACTGAAACTAAGTAACTTTAGAGGTGCTTGTAAGAAAATTTCAAGGACATAAGTTATTTAAGTCAGTGAAGATGTTGAACTTATTTCAGTAAAGTACAAGAATGCGGGAAAAAATTCTGGAACGGAAATTGCTGCCAAATTACAATGGATTCCATAGATTTTAACAAGCTAATCAGCTAATAAGTGTGAAGCAGTAATCGTCTCGTGATTCTTGTGTTGAGGCTTGTCAATAGTGAAACTAAACAGAAATTAAACATATTTAATGTTTTTTCGCAGTTCAATCTTAATAGTATCGTTGAGCTTGGAATTGAGCCCTCCGAGCAATGCTTTAGAGCACAGAACTGTAAAGGAAGCCTCAACCAACGAAAATTTGACAATAATTCACATCAAAAACTAAAGACAGGAAAATAACTGTGAAGGAAGCCTGGACTAACGAAATTAAGAAAACGATTCAAATCTATAACTAAATAGAGAGGAAATAACTATAAAGGATTCCTCAACTAACGAAATTCTGAAAATAATATTGACGAAATTCTGAAAATAATTTTCATTAATAGCTAAACAAAGAGTAAAAGAACTGTGTAAAACCTCGACTAGCGAAATTCTTAAAATAATTCTCATCCATAACTAAAGGTAGTAGAAAAGAACTGGAAGTGAAAGGTCGACTAATGCAATTATGAAAATCATTCTCCTCTATAGCTAAATGCAAAGGAGGAAAATACCTGTAAATGAAACCTCAACAAACGAAATTGTGAAAACAATCCTCGTTACAAAGGAAAAGGCTTGTAAACCGTACCTCAACTAAAAATATATGAAAATAATTATCATCTGCAACTAAAGATAGAGAAAAATGACTGTAAATCGAACCTTGAGTAACTCAATTATGAAAATAATTATCATCGATGGATAAAAACGAGGGAAATTTATAGCAATCCTTACTTTCTTTATAATGAGTTCGCATTGCGTCCCTTTGCCAGAAACAACTAAATAATAGAAATTGATTGTGCTCTTACTTACTTTGACTCCATATATAGAGTGTTTACAGTGCGTCCTTGCCAAAGAAAATGCAGTAAGCCGTGGAATTTGCACTCTACACCCAGCCAAAGTATTTTAGGATGCAAATACCCTATATCTTGGAAATCGTTGTAGGAGCATGACACTTGACTATGTAATTAGGAGTCTGAGTTTGAGGTATGCTTCATTTTTCAGATGCCCTCTTTATTACATTACAAGAATTGTGGATGGTTTACTTCTTTGTTCATCCTTAAGGACTTTTACAACATGAAGAGCAAAGATGTCTTGTTTTGCTTTGCTCCTTTTGGAGATGCTACATCTTAGGTGTAAAATCCTCATTGATAGATATTTCCCATTCCTCAGTCTATTTACCCATTCATTTTATCTTTTGCTTCATATTTGAGAGAACTTTTTTTATAACATCTCTAGGATATTTGTTCGTTCCTATACTTCTCGAAGATGTATTAAACATATATGTATGCTTCGATCAACGTGCTTTTTGCAGATGTATGGAAAATCTTTGGTTACCAGTGGACATTAATTTTAAATTAAAATTAAAGTATGAAAAATGACAACATCCTATCAAGACTGTCTGCACAAATTAAAATATAAATATAGACGAAAAAAGACTGCCGGCACAAATTAAATATTATACAGAGGATAACCTGGTTGGAGTTAAAAATAAAAATTCCAAACTTTAATTTGGAGTTAAATGGATCCCAAGCTTTGATATATCTAGAAACCCTAACTGAGATAGTTCTTTGATATATCTAGAAACCCTAAAAACCCTAACTGAGATAGTAACTAGAAAGGTCGTAAAAAAGCAGAAATCTCTCACCACAAGCAGGTTCATTCTTGATAGAACAAATTTGTCTTTCCCAGCTAGTGTATTCCCTTCAACCTCTTTAAGCATTTATTTCCCATGCCCTTTGCCAAAAATAAAATAAGAACACCTTATGGAAAGCATTTCACAAATTCATATTGAGGATTCCTGTCACCAAGTTGCTTGAGCAAGTAATCCTATTAAAAAAACAAGAGAATTGTGAGAAAGTGGAACAATAAGCTTCCTTGGACAACAGTCCAATGGACCTCTCATCTGCAACTTGGACATAACCTTGAAAGTTAAGATTGCATAATTCATGTAAAAATATAATTGTTGTTGGTCACTCAAATTATCATTCATAGAGAATTAAACACCTACAAAGTTAATTTCTCTTGAACAAGAGTCAAAAGTTGAACAAAAGTCAATTTGAAATCAAGTGAACTTGATAATGCTGCCAAATATTGTAGTCTTTTATTTGGCATAGATTTATTGGACCCTCACATAATTTTGGTGCAACTAAGAATCTTATTTTTCAGCTCAGGTGTATCTTCTTCCTGCAAGTCAGAAAATGATTCAAATAGGATTCCTTCATTTCCATCTAAAATTTAGGAACAATCATAAATCTAAATGAAGCAACCGTTAATGAAAGTAAAAACAAACATCTTCATTTTTTCCCACCATGATAGAAAGTTCTGCATTTGTACTTGTAACTTGAAATCATAGAGAAGACCTACTAAAATGTTGCTAGAAGATAACTATTTATAAGAAAAAATGCAGATAAAAATAAAGATACAGAATAATTAGCCAAGGCGTTTTTAGGGGAATACTCTCTACGGATTTCGTAGTATGTCCATTACAAATAGAACACTGCCATCTGTAACAAATTTTGTGTATGCACATGATGTTGTGATCTTCTTAATTCTTCTTCCAATGGCATGGATTCTCCATCCCAAATGTGCACACGACCTTGACCTTGGTGCCATGCATTTAATAAGTGATCAACTTCCATGCTCTATGTGTTAGTTCCCACAATCCAGTTCTTACCGTCTTTAATGAAGGATTTCATTTAAAAAACTGCACAACACATTGACAGGAAAGAACATTGACAGAAAAGAACTGCACAACACATTTAAAACTCCTGCCAGTATGAGAGGAATAGTTAGGAAGGCACACAAAACTAAGCTTGCCAGCAGCTANCAACAGGAGAAGTTGAACCAAAAACATGTTAAATGGGTTGAATTCATGCAGAATTTTACTTTTGTAATTAAGCATATTTCTGGAACTGCTAACAAAGTTGTTGATGCTTTGAGCAAGAAATGTTTGCTGATGCAGGAATTCAGAGTCAAAACTTTGGGTTTTGATAACCTCAAAGAAATATATAAGAATGACCCATATTTTAAGGAGGCATATGAGGCATCTGAGAATCTAGTTCTCAGGGATAGAAGCCAATGGACCGAGTATATGATCCAGGATGGGTTATTGTTCCAGGGCAATAAGCTAAACTGAAACTAAGTAACTTTAGAGGTGCTTGTAAGAAAATTTCAAGGACATAAGTTATTTAAGTCAGTGAAGATGTTGAACTTATTTCAGTAAAGTACAAGAATGCGGGAAAAAATTCTGGAACGGAAATTGCTGCCAAATTACAATGGATTCCATAGATTTTAACAAGCTAATCAGCTAATAAGTGTGAAGCAGTAATCGTCTCGTGATTCTTGTGTTGAGGCTTGTCAATAGTGAAACTAAACAGAAATTAAACATATTTAATGTTTTTTCGCAGTTCAATCTTAATAGTATCGTTGAGCTTGGAATTGAGCCCTCCGAGCAATGCTTTAGAGCACAGAACTGTAAAGGAAGCCTCAACCAACGAAAATTTGACAATAATTCACATCAAAAACTAAAGACAGGAAAATAACTGTGAAGGAAGCCTGGACTAACGAAATTAAGAAAACGATTCAAATCTATAACTAAATAGAGAGGAAATAACTATAAAGGATTCCTCAACTAACGAAATTCTGAAAATAATATTGACGAAATTCTGAAAATAATTTTCATTAATAGCTAAACAAAGAGTAAAAGAACTGTGTAAAACCTCGACTAGCGAAATTCTTAAAATAATTCTCATCCATAACTAAAGGTAGTAGAAAAGAACTGGAAGTGAAAGGTCGACTAATGCAATTATGAAAATCATTCTCCTCTATAGCTAAATGCAAAGGAGGAAAATACCTGTAAATGAAACCTCAACAAACGAAATTGTGAAAACAATCCTCGTTACAAAGGAAAAGGCTTGTAAACCGTACCTCAACTAAAAATATATGAAAATAATTATCATCTGCAACTAAAGATAGAGAAAAATGACTGTAAATCGAACCTTGAGTAACTCAATTATGAAAATAATTATCATCGATGGATAAAAACGAGGGAAATTTATAGCAATCCTTACTTTCTTTATAATGAGTTCGCATTGCGTCCCTTTGCCAGAAACAACTAAATAATAGAAATTGATTGTGCTCTTACTTACTTTGACTCCATATATAGAGTGTTTACAGTGCGTCCTTGCCAAAGAAAATGCAGTAAGCCGTGGAATTTGCACTCTACACCCAGCCAAAGTATTTTAGGATGCAAATACCCTATATCTTGGAAATCGTTGTAGGAGCATGACACTTGACTATGTAATTAGGAGTATGAGTTTGAGGTATGTTTCATTTTTCAGATGCCCTCTTTATTACATTACAAGAATTGTGGATGGTTTACTTCTTTGTTCATCCTTAAGGACTTTTACAACATGAGGAGCAAAGATGTCTTGTTTTGCTTTGCTCCTTTTGGAGATGCTACATCTTAGGTGTAAAATCCTCATTGATAGATATTTCCCAATCCTCAGTCTATTTACCCATTCATTTTATCTTTTGCTTCATATTTGAGAGAACTTTCTTTATAACATCTCTAGAATATTTTTTCGTTCCTATACTTCTCGAATATGTATTAAGCATATATATGTATGCTTCGATCAACGTGCTTTTTGCAGATGTATGGAAAATCTTTGGTTGCCAGTGAACATTAATTTTAAATTAAAATTAAAGTATGAAAAATGACAACATCCTATCAAGACTGTCTGCACAAATTAAAATATAAATATAGACGAAAAAAGACTGCCGGCACAAATTAAAATTTATACAGAGGATAACCTGGTTGGAGTTAAAAATAAAAATTCCAAACTTTAATTTGGAGTTAAATGGATCCCAAGCTCTAGAAACCCTAACTGAGATAGTTCTTTGATATATCTATAAACCCCAACTGAGATAGTAACTAGAAAGGTCGTAAAAAAGCAGAAATCTCTCACCACAAGCAGGTTCATTCTTGATAGAACAAATTTGTCTTTCCTAGCTAGTGTATTCCCTTCAACCTCTTTAAGCATTTATTTCCCATGCTCTTTGCCAAAAATAAAATAAGAACACCTTATGGAAAGCATCTTCATAAATTCATATTGAGGATTCCTGTCACCAAGTTGCTTGAGCAAGTAATCCTATAAAAAAAACAAGAGAATTGTGAGAAAGTGGAACAAGAAGCTTCCTTGGACAACAGTCCAATGGACCTCTCATCTGCAACTTGGACATAACCTTGAAAGTTAAGATTGCATAATTCATGTAAAAATATAATTGTTGTTGGTCACTCAAATTATCATTCATAGAGAATTAAACACCTACAAAGTTAATTTCTCTTGAACAAGAGTCAAAAGTTGAACAAAAGTCAATTTGAAATCAAGTGAACTTGATAATGCTGCCAAATATTGTAGTCTTTTATTTGGCATAGATTTATTGGACCCTCACATAATTTTGGTGCAACTAAGAATCTTATTTTTCAGCTCAGGTGTATCTTCTTCCTGCAAGTCAGAAAATGATTCAAATAGGATTCCTTCATTTCCATCTAAAATTTAGGAACAATCATAAATCTAAATGAAGCAACCGTTAATGAAAGTAAAAACAAACATCTTCATTTTTTCCCACCATGATAGAAAGTTCTGCATTTGTACTTGTAACTTGAAATCATAGAGAAGACCTACTAAAATGTTGCTAGAAGATAACTATTTATAAGAAAAAATGCAGATAAAAATAAAGATACAGAATAATTAGCCAAGGCGTTTTTAGGGGAATACTCTCTACGGATTTCGTAGTATGTCCATTACAAATAGAACACTGCCATCTGTAACAAATTTTGTGTATGCACATGATGTTGTGATCTTCTTAATTCTTCTTCCAATGGCATGGATTCTCCATCCCAAATGTGCACACGACCTTGACCTTGGTGCCATGCATTTAATAAGTGATCAACTTCCATGCTCTATGTGTTAGTTCCCACAATCCAGTTCTTACCGTCTTTAATGAAGGATTTCATTTAAAAAACTGCACAACACATTGACAGGAAAGAACATTGACAGAAAAGAACTGCACAACACATTTAAAACTCCTGCCAGTATGAGAGGAATAGTTAGGAAGGCACACAAAACTAAGCTTGCCAGCAGCTATGGAGTGTAACTACTACACGCAACCAACAAGTCGATCGTGTGGTCGCTCTCGATTGTGTGGTGCTCTCCAACGATCGTGTGGTGCTCTCCCTTGTTCTTGTGTGCATTCATCTCTTGTTAGATTTGAAGATCAGTTTCATTTGTTCATCTACAAACCTGCCTAATGATATCATATCACGTGATATCAAGTAAGTCAACGAAGGAATTTTCCCTTGTATATATATAAATATGTAATCTTATTTTCTTTTAATGACATTTTTCTCTTATATATATGTAATCTTTCAATGAACAATGACATTTTTTTCTTATATATGTAATCTTTCAACAAAGAAAATCTTTCAACCAACCAATTTTTCTTTGATATATATAAATATGTACTCTTATTAGTCCCTGCTTTAGGCATAGAGAGACTATAGCGATATAATTAATTGACTATATATTAGTTTGTCCTTTGATCCGAAATATTTGCACAATACCTATTGTTGGAGCTATGGAATTAAAAGCATATATTTTTATATAATAAAAAGTACCATATATGTACTCATCTGATTTGATAAGAGATTGGAGGTCTTATTTCCTGCTTGGCTATTCCCAATGTTTTATATGGCAACATATCCAAACTTTTTCTAGTATACAATATTTTTTAATCATATATTTTTCCTCTATATTTCTTGAAAGTGGATTAATGCTAGCATTAGTTCGAATGTTTGTATTAGCATTTTCTGCTAGCTGAATATATATGTAAGTTTTGATACGTACTAAGCATATTGAAATGTTTTGATATCCAAGCTTTATAGTGATTGAGAATTCCAAAGATTATAGCGTCTTTGCCAGATGTATTTTTGTTGAAATGTATTGACACTTATTTCAAGATGCTTCAACAGGCCTGACAGTTTAAATGTTTACATGACGCGACGTCCTCGAACAGCCCTGACAGCTTAAATGTTTGCATACCGCGAGGTCCTTAGACAACCTGACAGTCTTAAATGTTTATGTAAATACGCTTCTCGAAGTACATATTTTCTTGAAATTTTCTATACAGTTACAGTGAATTTGCACAGTCTTCTTTGTCCACCACCAGTTCAATAGCCATTGTATGTTTCATCATTTTTTTGCCTTTGCAATGCAATTTCGTAATTGTTGAAGCTATATACATTGTTTAGTAGTCCGGTGAGTGGTTCTTCTTCGTTGGTTTCTCGATTGCTACTTGTTGTTGTTTCGCTCGTGATTCGACCTGCACTTCTACATCTCATTGTTTCGGAGTAAGTTTCGATGCCATAGTTTTATTTTGTATTCCTTGTTTGTTGTTCAGTGTTTACAGTTTGCAAGTAAGAATGTTTGCTTATTTGTAGTCGCATGCTCCTCGTATGTTTCCGGCTCCTTTTGTGCTTGGGATGCAGTTTCACAATTGTTGGTTGTTTACTAGCTCGATGGTTCTTGTTGGTTCATTGGTTCGTGGGTGGTTGGTTCTGTTTGTTTGGCTCGGGTTTGCGCTTTAGGGCCCTTGGGGTGCAGTTCGGCCTGTTCGTGCTTTCTCGTTGGTTTGGTGCTTCCTGTTTTCTTTTGTTTGATTCGACATTGCAAGGTTGGGGTCCAGCGGCGGTGGTTGGAGCTTTTCTTTTTTATTTATTTTTGGATTATTATTGTTTTTTTGGGTGTTTTACGGTGTTTAGCCCCTACACCTAGGAGTCGACATGCAGTTGTGTTATTTTCCCTGTATGTTGAGGCCGGTATCTGTTATTCTGTGAGATTTTGCTAGTGTTTCACTGTTGGCATGAAAGAAAATAGTTGCATGCAAAATTGTTCGAGGATTACATTTGAAATTGTAATATCCGTTGTTTTATTGTTGGAATAAAGCATATATATGCATGATACATTTATAAACCATATATGGTCAGATGTGTCGATATGACATTACATGTTCTTTCTCCTCTACATAGATTGGTGTGCGCACGATACAATTTGGGTTGTGCTTGAGATATGATATGTGCAACAAAGTTTCTGCAAGATTATATTTGGATGTTTGGAAGCATGTCTCGGTACTTTTCCGCGGAAAACCAAAAACTTGTATCATGGGCACAACAGTCTCTGCAGAGGATAACGAACATGTATTTCCATCGGTGGAAGCATATCTGGATAAATTTCCATGGAAAACCAGAAATCGTTTAGCTACGGCCATGAAATTGCGTGACATTTTGTACCTTGTAATATATTTTGGGCAGGGAAAAAAATAATATGTTTACAACCATGGATAGAGAAGCGCAAAGGTTCATGTTTCTTCCTTTCTTGTAATATACCAGATATAAAATGTATACAGAACTGAAATAAAATGCTAGTAATGGTAGAATAACAACAATATAATCAGAACATTCACCAAAATAACACTGAAATAATATAAGAATAGCAACAGAAATAACACTTTGAATCTGAAAGCAATGTTCACGGGCCTCTTCAAGGGGGCAACTTCCAGTTGAGCAGAGCTCTATTACAATAATATCCAAGCTAGGATTCTCATACCCTCGACTCCTATTTATACTAAAAAGAAGCATCTAGAGGAAAATCCTTCTAGAAGAGGAAGCTTCTATTAGGTCTTCTTACATCCCCCTTATTCTATTTTATTGAAAGGCCTTATTAATATTGACCTTTATTACATCTGAATATATTGTTCTACCTATGTGCAGGTTAGGACCCTAACATGTCCGCTCCCTTAAAAACAACCTTGTCCTCAAGGCTTGAGATGAGGAAATTGCTGCAAAATGGTAGTTGGTTCCCAAGTGGCATCTGCTGGAGTTGTATCTTTCCATTGTACTAGCACTTCCTTGATGGTTCTTTGACATAGGTGACGCTCACGCTGGTCCAAAACTGCTTCTGGCTGTAGCCAAATGGATCCTTCTTCAACTAACTCTGGAAGGTTGGTTTGAATTTGGCACTTAGCTCCAATCACTTTCTTTAAGCATGAAACATGAAAAACAAGATGTAGCTTTGAATGGCT
>JZKD02S0456012.1:98913-110606 GCA_000966675.3 Picea glauca | reverse complement strand
ATGAAGATGCGCCTGATGCTATCGGCAGGCATTGAAGGATGTGGGAAAAATTCTCCATCATTTCGTCCCTCTGTCGCGTGAGAGCTTGCTCAAGCAACAGATTGATAGGATCATCAGCTCCGTCGCTTTTCTTTTCTTCCACCATTGAGGGTTTCTTGGGTGTGCGAGAGCGATTGTCTTCAAGAGAGACAAGCTCGAGACCCAACTTGCTATACTCAGACCTCATCGGGGACATGCACTGAAAAAATGATCAAGATCAACCTACTCTGATACCACTGATCCGGATTATTTTCGACATGAAATGAGAGAGGAGATATAATAAAGAAATACAAAGAGATATTGCATATATTCAATAATATAACAAAAATGTATCAGAGATGCAACCATAAACACAGATATACAGTAATAAACGATTTCTATTAATGAAAGAAATGTACAGAGACTGTAAAAATACAGAGTGAAAGACTTGCTAGAATGGTGGCAGCTTATCTCTGAGAAGAGATGTGACGGCTACTCGCATTCCCAAGAAGATGACTATAATGAGGCTCTGAAGACCTTTTTACAATAAGCATGAATGCCAAAAGTCCTAGACATCCAAAAACCTAACCCTAGGAGATGAAGCGCCAAAAGTCATGTGGGCCCCGTTTGGGTAAGTGAATACATCAACTTCCCGAGGTCGTAACTTTTGCATACGATCTCCGTTTTAGGCGTGTAATAGCTCGTTGGAAAGGTATCGTCGAGGAGATTCATTTTGGGGGCTTAGTCATGCCATTGAATATGATTGAGAACCTCGATTTTGAAAAACCTTCATTTGGGCCCTCAAAATGACCTTGGAAGTTAAAACCTGCTAAAAATAGTAAATTGCCAAAATTGCCAGAAAACTGTTTTGAGCCAGTTGGAAAAGGTGGGTGGCCACTGATATCCACCTGGATCAATCCTCCCTCTTTAGGAAGAAATGGTCTCCATTGCATTGAATTGTTGGGGGAGAAGGAAAAACATTTGTTGGATGTGCATCTTGGTGAGCTGCTTGTATTGTTGGAGACATCGCGCTGCTTAGTTTGTGGAAGTTTGTCATGAACCTGTTGATGTTGATGTTGTTCAATAAGTCAAGCTACATGAGAGGAAGGTGGGCAGAAGGAATCTTTGTTCTTTGTTGCAACCTTGTCGACCTGCTTCTATTGGATAGAAGGTGCAGGGGGCGAGACAGTAGTGGTTGTAGTGTCCTTTTGTTCCCCTTTTGAACAGATTGTGAAGAAGCTAAATTTTGCAGTATGCGATACTACCTTGCGATACTTTATAGGTGGAATAGTAGTCAGAACTACCTTTGGTATTTTGTAGAGATGAACCCCCAGAGAAACAATGACACTACGGGGTCGAGACTCATAAACAATATGGCACTTCCACATATATGGTTGGCCCAAGAGAACATCACAGACATCTAGTGGGGAAACATCACATAATACCTCATTCTTTAAGGATTGGATTCCCTATGAAAATTGACATTGTTGGCTGACACGGACATCTCGTCCTTGGCGAAGCCACCCGATGTTGTATGGTTGTGGGTGTGGTGTTGTCGACAATCCCAACTGTTTAACGACCTCTGTTGAGATGAGGTTCTTCTGGCTTCCACTATCAACAATAAAATGTAGCGGGGTCCCCTTCACCCACATATGTGAATGAAAAAGTCGCTCCCACTCTTCAAGATCTGTTGGTTCTTCTGGTTGAATTGCTACGGTCGCGACATTAGCAGTGGGGTCTGCGTCAATGATCTGTCCTTTACCAATATTTTTAGAATCAGATTTTGAATCAGGGTTCGGCTCCTTGTCTTTGATCTCAGCCACCAATGACTGTTTTGAGCGACATTCATCGGTGTTGTGTCAGGGGCTTTTGTAGAAATCACACCATTTTCCATTGTCCTTCTTTGTCTTCTCGTGACCCTTCTTTTCATGTGGCTTGGACTGGTTTTTGGGAAACTGTTTGTTAGGTTCGTCTTTGTCATACTTTGGTTGTTGTGGATTTGCAGACCCAAACTCTTGTTTGTTCTGGTGCTTAAATTTCTGCTCAATTTTAACAGCACATCGATAAGCAACACTGAGTGATGAGATGTCTAGAAAATCCATTTCAGTCTGGATGTATCTGTGTAGAGCCCCATGGTATTTCAGAACCAAATGTCGCTCGGAGTATTTAATACCCAGCTTGGTGCGCAAGGCATGGAAGGTATTGGTGAACTCCAGAATTGCTTGGCCCCTCTCTTGCCACAGTGTGGTCTATCTAATGTACTGGTCCTCATAGTTTCCAACAAGGTAATACCGTTCCTTTACCGCATCCACAAAAAAATCCCATGTGGGATCGGCCCCATATATTCCAGACTCCTCTGTGGAACTTTTCTCCGAGTAAGTTTCCCACCAATGTTTGACATGAGGGAGAGCTTTAAGGAGTGCGAAGGTGATCTTTTCTTTGTTGGAAAAATTGTGAACAGAGAAATAACCTTCGAGGAGAGTTAACCATTTTTCTAGGGCTTCTGCATCTATCTGTCCTTCAAATACAGGAATATCAAAATTAACTTGTACCTTGAAAGACGAGGTGCCTCCAAAGTGGTCGCTTGATGAAGATGCACCTAAAACTATCTACAGGCGTTGAAGGATGTGGGAAAAATTCTCCATCATTTCGTCCCTCTGTCGCGTGAGAACTTGCTCAAGCAACAGATTGATAGGATCATCAGCTCCGTCGCTTTTCTTTTCTTCCACCATTGAGGGTTTCTTGGGTGTGCGAGAGTGATTGTATTCAAGAGAGACAAGCTCGAGACCCAACTTGCTATACTCGGACCTCGTCAAGGACATGCACTGAAACAATGATCAAGAGCAGCTTGCTCTGATACCATTGATCCAGATTATTTTCGACACGAAATGAGAGCGGAGATATAATAAATAAATACACAGAGATATTGCATATATTCAATAATATAACATAAATGTATCAGAGATGCAACCATAAACATAGATATACAGTAATACATGATTTCTATTAATTAATGAAATGTACAGAGACTGTAAAAATACATAGTGAAAGACTCGCTAGAATGGTGGCAACTTATCTCTGAGAAGAGATGTGACAGCTACTTGCATTCGCAAGAAGATGATTATAATGAGGCTCTGAAGGCATTTTTACAATAAGCATGAATGCCAAAATTCCTAGACATCCAAAAACCTAACCCTAGGAGATGAAGCGCCAAAAGTCATGTGGGCCCCGTTTGGGTAAGTGAATACATCAACTTCCTGAGGTCGTAACTTTTGCATACGATCTCCGTTTTAGGCGTGTAATAACTCGTTGGAAAGGTATCATCGAGGAGATTCATTTTGGGGGCTTAGTCATGCCATTGAATATGATTGAGAACCTCGATTTTGAAAAACCTTCATTTGGGCCCTCAAAATGACCTCGGAAGTTAAAACCTGCTAAAAATAGTAAATTGCCAAAATTGCCAGAAAACTGTTTTGAGCCAGTTGGAAAAGGTGGGTGGCCACCGATATCCACCTGGATCAATCCTCCCTCCTTAGGAAGAAATGGTCTCCATTGCATTGAATTTTTGGGGGAGAAGGAAAAACATTTGTTGGATGTGCATCTTGGTGAGCTGCTTGTATTGCTGGAGACGTCGCGCTGCTTAGTTTGTGGAAGTTTGTCATGATCCTGTTGATGTTGAGGTTGTTCAATAAGTCGAGATACATGAGAGGAAGGTGGGCAGAAGGAATCTTTGTTCTTTGTTGCAACCTTGTCGACCTGCTTCTATTGGATAGAAGGTGCAGGGGGCGAGACTGTAGTGGTTGTAGTGTCCTTTTTTTCCCCTTTTGAACAGATTGTGAAGAAGCTAAATTTTGCAGTATGAGATACTGCCTTGCGACACTTTATAGGTGGAATAGTAGTCAGAACTACCTTTGGTATTTTGTAGAGATGACCCCCCAGAGAAACAATGACACTACGGGGTCGAGACTCATAAACAGTATGGCACTTCCACATATATGGTTGTCCCAAGAGAACATCACAGACATCTAGTGGGGAAACATCACATAATACCTCATTCTTTAAGGATTGGATGCCCTATGAAAATTGACATTGTTGGCTGACACGAACATCTCGTCCTTGGCGAAGCCACCCGATGTTGTATGGTTGTGGGTGTGGTGTTGTCGACAATCCCAACTGTTTAACGACCTCTGTTGAGATGAGGTTCTTCTAGATTCCACTATCAACAATAAAATGTAGCGGGGCCCCTTCACCCACATATGTGAATGAAAAAGTTGCTCCCGCTCTTCAAGATCTGTTGGTTCTTCTGGTTGAATTGCTACGGTCGTGACATTAGCAGTGGGGTCTGCGTCAATGATCTGTCCTTTACCAGTATTTTTAGAATCAGATTCTGAATCAGGGTTCGGCTCCTTGTCTTTGATCTCAGCCACCAATGACTGTTTTGAGCGACATTCATCGGTGTTGTTTCAGGGGCTTTTGTAGAAATCACACCATTTTCCAGTGTCCTTCTTTGTCTTCCCATGACCCTTCTTTTCATGTGGCTTGGACTGGTTTTTGGGAAACTGTTTGTTAGGGTCGTCTTTGTCATACTTTGGTTGTTGTGGATTTGTAGAGCCAAACTCTTGTTTGTTCTGGTGCTTAAATTTCTGCTCAATTTTAACAGCACATCGATAAGCAGCACTGAGTGATGAGATGTCTAGAAAATCCATTTCAGTCTGGATGTATCTGTGTAGAGCCCCATGGTATTTCAGAACCAAATGTCGCTCGGAGTCTTTAATACCCATCTTGGTGCGCAAGGCATGGAAGGTATTGGTGAACTCCAGAATTGCTTGGCCCCTCTCTTGCCGCAGTGTGGTCTATCTCATGTACTGGTCCTCATAGTTTCCAACAAGGTAATACTGTTCCTTTACCGCATCCACAAAAAAATCCCATGTGGGATCGGCCCCATATATTCCAGACTCCTCTGTGGAACTTTTCTTCGAGTAAGTTTCCCACCAATGTTTGACATGAGGGAGAGCTTTAAGGAGTGCGAAGGTGATCTTTTCTTTGTTGGAAAAATTGTGAACAGATAAATAACCTTCGAGGAGAGTTAACCATTTTTCTAGGGCTTCTGCATCTATCTGTCCTTCAAATACAGGAATATCAAAATTAACTTGTACCTTGAAAGGCGAGGTGCCTCCAAAGTGGCCTCTTGATGAAGATGCACCTGAAACTATCTACAGGCATTGAAGGATGTGGGAAAAATTCTCCATCATTTCGTCCCTCTACCACGTGAGAACTTGTTCAAGCAACAATTGATAGGATAATCTGCTCCGTCGCTTTTCTTTTCTTCCGCCATTGAGGGTTTTTTGGGTGTGCGAGAGAAATTGTCTTCAAGAGAGACAGGCTCGAGACCCAACTTGCTATACTCGGACCTCGTCAAGGACATGCACTGAAAAAATGATCAAGAGCAGCTTGCTCTGATACCATTGATCCAGATTATTTTCGGCACGAAATGAGAGCGGAGATATAATAAATAAATACACAGAGATATTGCAGATATTCAATAATATAACATAAATGTATCAGAGATGCAACCATAAACATAGATATACAGTAATACATGATTTCTATTAATTAATGAAATGTACAGAGACTGTAAAAATACATAGTGAAAGACTCGCTAGAATGGTGGCAACTTATCTCTGAGAAGAGATGTGACAGCTACTTCCATTCGCAAGAAGATGATTACAATGAGGCTTTGAAGGCCTTTTTACAATAAGCAGGAATGCCAAAATTCCTAGACATCCAAAAACCTAACCCTAGGAGATGAATCACCAAAAGTCATGTGGGCCCCGTTTGGGTAAGTGAGTACATCAACTTCCCGGGTTGTAACTTTTACATACGATCACCGTTTTAGGTGTGTGATAGCTCGTTGGAAAGGTATCGCCAAGGAGATTCATTTTGGGGGCCAAATTATGACTTTAGCCATAATTTATAACCTCGATCTCAAAAAATCTTCATTTGGTCCCTCAAAATGGCCTCGGAAGTTAAAACCTGCTAAAAATAGTAAAATGCCAAAATTGCTAGAAAATTGTTTTGAGCCAGTTGGAAAAGGTGGGTGGCCACCGATATTCACCTAGATCAATCCTCCCTCCTTAGGAGGCAATGGTCTCCATTGCGTTGAACGGGGAGAGGGAAAAGCATTTGTTAGATCTGCATCTTGGTTAGCTGCTTGTATTGTTGGAGACGTTGCGCTGCTTAGTTTGTGGAATTTTGTCATGAATCTGTTGAAGTTGAGGCTGTTCAACAAGTCGAGATACATGAGAGGAAGGTGTGTAGAAGGAATATTTGTTCTTTGTTGCAACCTTGTCGACCTTCTTCTGTTGGATAAAAGGCGTAGGGGGCGAGGCTGTAGTGGTTGCAGTGTCCTTTTGTTCCCCTTTTGAACAGATTGTGAAAAAGCTGAATATTGCAGTATGAGATACTACCTTGCAAAACTTTTTAGGTGGAACAGTAGTCGGAACTACCTCTGGTATTCTGTAGAGATGACCCCCCAGAGAAACAATGACACTGCGGGGTCAAGACTCATAAACAACATGGCACTTCCACATATATGGTTGGCCCAAGACAACATCATAGACATCTAGTGGGGAAACATCACATAATACCTCATCCTTGAAGGGTTGGATGCCATATGAAAATTGACATTGTTGGCTGACACGAAGATCTCGTCCTTCGCGAAGCCACCCGATGTTGTATGGCTGCGGGTGTGGTGTTGTCAACAATCCCAACTATTTAACGACCTCTGCTAAGATGAGGTTCTTTTGGCTTCCGCTATCAACAATAAAATGAGCGGGGTCTCCTTCACCCACATCTTTGAATGAAAAAGGTTCTCCCCCTCTTCAAGTTCTGTTGGTTATTCTGGTTGAATTGGTGCAGTCGCAACAATAGAAGTGGTGTCTGCGTCAATGATCTGTCATTTACCAGTGTTTTTAGAATCAGATTCCGAATCAAGGTTCGGCTCCTTGTCTTTGATCTCGGCCACCAATGACTATTTTGAGCGACATTCATCGGTGTTGTTCCAGGGGATTTTGTGGAAATCACACCATTTTCTGGTGTCCTTCTTTGTCTTCCCGTGACCCTTCTTTTCATGTGGCTTGGACTTATTTTCGGGAAACTTTTTGTTAGGGCCGTCTTTTTCATACTTTGGATGTTGTGGATTTGCAGACCGGAAATCCAAATTATTATGGTGCTTAAATTTCTTCTCAATTTTAACAACATATCGAGAATCAATACCGAGTGATGGGATGTCCAGAAAATCCATTTCAGTCTGGATGTATCGATGTAGAGCCCCACAGTATTTCAGAACCAAATGTCACTAGGAGTCTTTAATACCCAGCTTGGTGCGCAAGGTATGGAAGGTATTGGTGAACTCCGGAATTGCTTGGCCCCTCTCTTGCCGCAGTGTGGTCCATCTCATGTACTGGTCCTCATAGTTTCCAACAGGGTAATACTCTTCCTTTACCGCATCCACAAAAAAATCCCAATTGGGATCGGCCCCATATATTCCAGACTCCTCGGTGGAACTTTGCTCCCAATAAGTTTCCCACCAATGTTTGAGATGAGGGAGAGCTTTAAGGAGTGCGAAGGTGATCTTTTCTTTGTCGAAAAAATTGTGAACAGAGAAATAACCTTCGAGCAGAGTTAACCATTTTTCTAGGGCTTCTGCATCTATCTGTCCTTCAAATACAGGAATATCAAAATTAACTTGTACCTTGAAAGGCGAGGTGCCTCCAAAGTGGCCTCTTGATGAAGATGCGCCTGAAACTATCTGCAGGCGTTGAAGGATGTGGGAAAAATTCTCCATCATTTCGTCCCTCCGCCGCGTGAGAACTTGCTCAAGCAACAGATTGATAGGATCATCTGCTCCGTCACTTTTCTTTTCTTCCGCCATTGAGGGTTTTTTGGGTGTGCGAGAGCGATTGTATTCAAGAGAGATAGGCTCGAGACCCAACTTGCTATACTCGGACCTCGTCAAGGACATGCACTGAAAAAATGATCAAGAGCAGCCTGCTCTGATACCAGTGATCCAGATTATTTTCGGCACGAAATGAGAGCGGAGATATAATAAAGAAATACAAAGAGATATTGTAGATATTCAATAATATAACATAAATGTATCAAAGATGCAACCATAAACATAGATATACAGTAATACACGATTTCTATTAATCAATGAAATGTACAGAGACTGTAAAAATACAGAGTGAAAGACTCGCTAGAATGGTGGCAACTTATCTCTGAGAAGAGATATGACAGCTACTCGCATTCGCAAGAAGATGATTACAATGAGGCTCTAAAGGAATTTTAAAAATAAGCAAGAATGCCAAAATTCCTAGACATCCAGAAACCTAACCCTAGGAGATGAATCACCAAAATTCATGTGGGCACCGTTTGGGTAAGTGAGTACATCAACTTCCCGGGGTCGTAACTTTTGCATACGATCTCCGTTTTAGGCATGTGATAGCTCGTTGGAAAGGCATCACTGAGGAGATTAATTTTGGGGGATAAATTATTCCTTTAGCCATAATTGATAACCTCGATCTTGAAAAATCTTCATTTGGGCCCTCAAAATGGCCCCGGAAGTTAAAACCTGCTAAAAATAGTAAATTGCCAAAATTGCCAGAAAACTGTTTTGAGCCAGTTGGAAAAGGTGGGTGGTCACCGATATCCAACTGGATCAATCCTCCCTCCTTAGGAGGCAATGGTCTCCATTGCGTTTAATTTTCGGGGGAGAGGGAAAATCATTTGTTGGATCTGCATCTTGGTGAGCTGCTTGTATTGCTGGAGACGTTGCGCTTCTTAGTTTGTGGAAGTTTGTCATGAACCTGTTGAAGCTGAGGCTGTTCAAAAGGTCAAGCTACATGAGAGGAAGGTGTGCAGAAGGAATCTTTTTTCTTTGCTGCAACCCTGTCGACCTTCTTTTGTTGGATAGAAGGCGCAGGGGGCGAGGCTATAGTGGTTGCAGTGTCCTTTTGTTCCCCTTTTGAACAGATTGTGAAAAAGATGAATATTGCAGTATGAGATACTACCTTGCGACACTTTTTAGGTGGAACAGTAGTCGGAACTACCTCTGGTATTCTGTAGAGATGACCCCCCAGAGAAACAATGACACTGCAGGGTCAACACTCATAAATAGCGTGGCACTTCTACATATATGGTTGGCCCAAGACAACATCACAAACATCTAGTGGGGAAACATCACATAATACCTCATCCTTGAAGGGTTGGATGCCATATGAAAATTGACATTGCTTTCTGACACGAAGATCTCGTCCATGGTGAAGCCACCCGATGTTGTATGGCTGCGGGTGTGGTGTTGTTGACAATCCCAACTATTTGATGACCTTTGTTGAGATGAGGTTCTTCTGGCTTCCTCTATCAATAATAAAATGTAGCGGGGTCCCCTTTACCCACATCTGTGAATGAAAAAGGCGCTCCCCCTCTTCAAGTTCTGTTGGTTATTCTGGTTGAATTGGTGCAGTCGCAACAATAAAAGTGGTGTATGCGTCAATGATCTGTCCTTTACCAGTATTTTTAGAATCAGATTCTGAATAAGGGTTCGGCTCCTTGTCTTTGATCTCAGCCACCAATGACTATTTTGAGCGACATTCATCGGTGTTGTGCCAGGGGGTTTTGTGGAAATCACACCATTTTCTGGTGTCCTTCTTTGTCTTCCCGTGACCCTTCTTTTCATGTGGCTTGAACTTGTTTTCGGGAAATTGTTTGTTAGGGACGTCTTTGTCATACTTTGGATGTTTTGGATTTGCAGACCAGAAATCCCATTTGTTCTGGTGCTTAAATTTCTGCTCAATTTTAACAACATATCGAGAAGCAACACCGAGTGATGAGATGTCCAGAAAATCCATTTCAGCCTGGATGTATCTGTGTAGAGCCCCACGGTATTTCAAAACCAAATGTCACTCGGAGTCTTTAATACCCAGCTTGGTGCGAAAGGTATGGAAGGTATTGGTGAACTCTGGAACTGCTTGGCCCCTCTCTTGCCATAGTGTGGTCCATCTCATGTACTGGTCCTCATAGTTTTCAACAGGGTGATACTGTTCCTTTACCGCATCCAGAAACAAATCCCAGGTGGGATCAACCCCATATATTCCAGACTCCTCTGTGGAAATTTGCTCCCAGAAAGTTTCCCACCAATGTTTGACATGAGGGAGAGCTTTAGGGAGTGCGAAGGTGATCTTTTCCTTGTTGGAAAAATTGTGAACAAAGAAATAACCTTCGAGCAGAGTTAACCATTTTTCTAGGGCTTCTACATCTATCTGTCCTTCAAATACAGGAATATCAAAATTAACTTGTACCTTGAAAGGCGAGGTGCCTCCAAAGTGGCCTCTTGATGAAGATGTGCCTGATGCTATCGACAAGCGTTGAAGGATGTGGGTAAAATTCTCCATCATTTCGTCCCTCTGTCGTGTGAGAGTTTGCTCAAGCAACAGATTGATTGGATCATCTGCTCCGTCACTTTTCTTTTCTTCTGCCATTGAGAGTTTCTTGGGTGTGTGAGAGCGATTGTCTTCAAGAGAGACAAGATAGAGACCCAACTTGCTATACTCAGACCTCGTCGGGGACATGCACTAAAAAAATGATCAAGAGCAACCTGCTCTGATACCACTGATTCAGATTATTTTCGGCACGAAATGAGAGCGGGGATATAATTAAGAAATACACAGAGATATTGCAGATATTCAATAATATAACAGAAATGTATCAAAGATGCAACCATAAACACAGATATACAGTAATACATGATTTCTATTAATCAAGGAAATGTACAGAGACTGTAAAAATACAGAGTGAAAGACTCGCTAGAATGGTGGCAACTTATCTCTGAGAAGATATGTGACGGCTACTCGCATTCGCAAGAAGATGATTACAATGAAGCTCTGAAGGCCTTTTTACAATAAGCAGGAATGCCAAAAGTCTTAGACACCCAACAACCTAACCCTAGGAGATGAAGCGCCAAAATTCATGTGGGCCCTGTTTGGGTAAGCGAGTACATCAACTTCCCGGGGTCGTAACTTTTGCATACGATCTCCGTTTTAGGCGTGTGATAGCTCGTTTGGAAAGGTATCGTCGAGGAGATTCATTTTGGGGGTTCAATCATGCCTTTGGCTATCATTGAGAACCTCAATCTCGAAAAACCTTCATTTGGGCCCTCAACATGGCCCCGGAAGTTAAAACCTGTTAAAAATAGTAAATTGCCAAAATTACCAGAAAACGTTTTTGAGCCAGTTGGAAAAGGTGGGTGGCCACCGATATCCACCTGGATCAATCCTCCCTCCTTAGGAAGCAATGGTCTCCATTGGGTTTAATTTTAGGGGGAGAGGGAAAAGCATTTGTTAGATCTGCATCTTGGTGAGCTGCTTGTATTGCTAGATACGTTGCACTGCTTAGTTTGTGGAATTTGTCATGAACCAGTTGAAGTTGAGGCTGTTCAAAAAGTCAAGATACATGAGAGGAAGGTGTGCAGAAGGAATATTTGTTCTTTGTTGCAACCTTGTCGACCTACTTCTCTTGCATAGAAGGCGCAGGGGGAGAGGCTGTAGTGGTTACAGTGTCCTTTTGTTCCCCTTTTGAATAGATTGCGAAGAAGCTGAATTTTGCAGTTTGAGATACTA
>JZKD02S0456012.1:76189-98863 GCA_000966675.3 Picea glauca | reverse complement strand
GCGGGGTCTCCTTCACCCACATTTGTGAATAAAAAAGGCACTCCCCCTCTTCAAGATCTGTTGGTTCTTCTGGTTGAATTGTTGTGGTCGCAACAATAGCAATGGGGTCTGTGTCAATGATCTTTCCTTTACCATTATTTTTAGAATCAGATTTTGAATCAGGGTTCGGCTCCTTGTCTTTGATCTAGGCCACCAATTACTATTTTGAACGACATTCATTGGTGTTGTGCCAGGGGATTTTGTGGAAATTGTACCATTTTTCGATGTCCTTCTTTGTCTTCCCGTGACCCTTCTTTTCATGTGGCTTGGACTGGTTTTCGAGAAATTGTTTGTTAGGGCCGTCTTTGTCATACTTTGGTTGTTGTGGATTTGCAGACCTGAACTCTCATTTGTTCTGGTTTTTAAATTCTTGCTCAATTTTAACAACATATCGATAAGCAACACCGAGTGATGAGATGTCCAGAAAATCCATTTCGATCTGGATGTATCTGTGTAGAGCCCAACGGTATTTCAGAACCAAATGTCGCTCAGAGTCTTTGATACCCAGCTTGGTGTGAAAGGTATGGAAGGTATTGGTGAACTCTGGAACTGCTTGGCCCCTCTCATGCCACAGTGTGGTCCATCTCATGTACTGGTCCTCATAGTTTCCAACAGGGTAATACTGTTCCTTTACCGCATCCACAAAAAAATCCCAAGTGGGATCAGCCCCATATATTCCAGACTCCTCTGTGGAACTTTGCTCCTAGTAAGTTTCCCACCAATGTTTGACATGAGGGAGAGATTTAAAGAGTGTGAAGGTGATCTTTTCTTTGTCAGAAAAATTGTGAATAGAGAAATAACCTTCTAGTAGAGTTAACCATTTTTCTAGGGCTTCTGCATCTATCTGTCCTTCAAATACAAGAATATGAAAATTAACTTGTACAATGAAAGGTGAGGTGCCTCCAAAGTGGCTGTTTGATGAAGATGCACATGATGCTATCGGTAGGTGTGTAAGGACGTGGGAAAAATTCTCCATCATTTCATCCCTCTGTCGCGTGAGAGTTTGCTCAAGCAACAGTTTGATCGGATCATCTGCTCTGTTGCTTTTCTTTTCTTCTGCCATTGAGGGTTTCTTGGGTGTGCGAGAGTGCTTGTATTTAAGAGAGACAAGATCGAGACCCAATTTTCTATACTCGAATATCGTCGGGGACATGCACTGAAAAAATGATCAAGAGCAGCCTGCTCTGATACCACTGATCCGTATTATTTTCGTCACGAAATGAGAGCGGAGATATAATAAATAAATACAGAGAGATATTGCAGATATTCAATAATATAACATAAATGTATTAGAGATGCAACCATAAACACAGATATACAGTAATACACAATTTCTATTAATGAAATAAATGTACAGAGACTGTAAAAATACAGATTGAAAGACTCGCTAGAATGGTGGCAGCTTATCTCTGAGAAGAGATGTGACGGCTACTCGCATTCACAAGAAGATGACTACAATGAGGCTATGAAGACCTTTTTACAATAAGCAGGAATGCCAAAAGTCCTAGACATCCAAAAACCCAACCCTAGGAGATGAAGCGTCAAAAGTCATTTGGGCCCTGTTTGGGTAAGTCAGTGCATCAACTTCCCGGGGTCGTAACTTTTGCATACGATCTCCGTTTTAGGCGTGTGAGAGCTCGTTGGAATGGTATTATTGATGAGATTCATTTTGGGGTCTCAATCATGCCTTTGGGTATAATTGAGAACCTTGATCTTGAAAAACCTTCATTTGGGCCCTCAAAATGGCCTTGGAAGTTAAAACCTGCTAAAAATAGTAAATTGCCAAAATTGCCAGAAAACTATTTTGAGCCAGTTGAAAAAGGTGGGTGGCCACCAATATCCACTTGGATCAATATTCCCTCCTTAGGAAGCAATGGTCTCCATTGCGTTGAATTTTCGGGGGAGAGGGAAAAGCATTTGTTGGATCTGCATCTTGGTGAGTTGCTTGTATTGCTGGAGACGTTGCGCTGCTTAGTTTGTGGAAGTTTGTCATGAACCTGTTGAAGTTGAGGCTATTCAACAAGTCGATCTACATGAGAGAAAGGTGTGAAGAAGTAATCTTTGTTCTTTGCTGCAACCTTGTCGACCTGTTTCTGTTGGATAGAAGGCGCAGGGGGCGAGGCTGTAGTGGTTGCAATGTCCTTTTGTTCCCTTTTTGAACAAATTGTGAAGAAGCTGAATTTTGCAGTATGAGATACTACCTTGCGACACTTTTTAGGTGGAATAGTAGTTGGAACTACCTCTGGTATTCTGTAGAGATGACCCCCCAAAGAAACAATGACACTACGGGGTCGAGAATCATAAACAACGTGGCACTTCCACATATATGGTTGGCCCAAGAGAACATCACAGACATCTAGTGGAGTAACATCACATAATACCTCATTCTTGAAGGGTTGGATGCCCTATGAAAATCAATATTGCTGGCTGACATGGAGATCTCGTCCTTGGCGAAGCCACCTGATGTTGTATGGCTGTGGGTGTGGTGTTGTTGACAATTCCAACTGTTTGACAACCTCTGTTGAGGTGAGGTTCTTCTGGCTTCCGCTATCAATAATAAAATGTAGCGGGGTTCCCTTCACCCACATCTGTGAATGAAAAAGGCGCTCCCCTTCTTCAAGATCTATTGGTTCTTCTGGTTGAATTGTTGCGGTCGCGAGAATAGCAGTGGGGTCTGCGTCAATGATTTGTTCTTTACTAGTATTTTTAGAATCAGATTCTGAATCAGGGTTCGGCTCCTTGTCTTTGATTTCGGCCACCAATGACTGTTTTGAGTGACAGTCATTGGTGTTGTGCCACGTATTTTATGGAAATCGCACCATTTTCCATTTTCCTTCTTTGTCTTCTCATGACCCTTCTTTTCATGTGGCTTGGACTTGTTTTCGGGAAACTGTTTGTTAGGGCCATCTTTGTCATACTTTGGTTGTTGTGGATTTGTAGACCCGAACTACCATTTGTTCTGGTGCTTAAATTTCTGCTCAATTTTAACAACATATTGATAAGAAACACCGAGTGATGAGATGTCCAGAAAAAACATTTCATTCTGGATGTATTTGTGTAGAGCCCCACAGTATTTCAGAACCAAATGTCGCTCGGAGTCTTAAATACTCAGCTTGGTGCATAAGGTATGGAAGGTATTGGTGAACTCCAGAATTTCTTGGCCCCTCTCTTGCCACAGTGTGGTCCATCTCATGTACTGGTCCTCATAGTTTCAAACAGGGTAATACTGTTCCTTTATCGCATCCACAAAAAAATCCCAAGTGGGGTCGACCCCATATATTCAGACTCCTCTGTGGAACTTTGCTCCTAGTAAGTTTCCCACCAATGTTTGACATGAGGGAGAGATTTAAGGAGTGCGAAGGTGATCTTTTCTTTGTCGAAAAAATTGTGAACAGAGAAATAACCTTCGAGCAGAGTTAACCATTTTTCTAGGGCTTCTGCATCTATCTGTCCTTCAAATATCGAAATATCAAAATTAACATGTACCTTGAAAGGCGAGGTGCCTCCAAAGTGGCCTGTTGATGAAGATGTGCCTGATGCTATCGACAGGCGTTGAAGGATGTGGGCAAAATTCTCCATCATTTTGTCCCTCTGTCGCGTGAGAGCTTGCTCAAGCAACAGATTGATAGGATCATCTGCTCCGTCGCTTTTATTTTCTTCCGCCATTGAGGGTTTCTTGGGTGTGCAAGAGCGATTTTCTTCAAGAGAGACAAGCTAGAGACCCAACTTTCTATACTTGGACCTCGTTGGGGACATGCACTGAAAAAATTATCAAG
Source organism: Picea glauca (assembly GCA_000966675.3). Taxonomy (NCBI): domain Eukaryota; kingdom Viridiplantae; phylum Streptophyta; class Pinopsida; order Pinales; family Pinaceae; genus Picea; species Picea glauca. Next base: position 95,048 of record JZKD02S0456012.1, on the reverse strand, counting down.
AGCAGCCTGCTCTGATACCATTGATCCAAATTATTTTCAGCACGAAATGAGAGTGGAGATATAATAAAAAAAATACACAGAGATATTGCATATATTCAATAATATAATAGAAATGTATTAGAGATGCAACCATAAACACATATATACAGTAATACATGATTTCTATTAATCAACGAAATGTACAAAGACTGTAAAAATACAGAGTGAAAGACTCGCTAGAATGGTGAGAGCTTATCTCTGAGAAGAGATGTGACGGCTACTTGCATTCGCAAGAAGATGATTATAATGAGGATCTGAAGGCCTTTTTACAATAAGCAGGAATTCCAAAAGTCCTAGACATCCAAAAACCTAACCCTAGGAGATGAAGCGCCAAAAGTCATGTGGGCCCCGTTTGGGTAAGTGAATACATCAACTTCCCGGGGTCGTAACTTTTGCATATGATCTCCGTTTTAGGCATGTGATAGCTCATTTGGAAAGGTATCATCGAGGAGATTCATTTTAGGGGCTCAATCATGCCTTCAACTATAATTGAGAACCTCGATCTCGAAAAACCTTCATTTGGGCCCTGAAAATGGCCCGGGAAGTTAAAACCTACTAAAAATAGTAAATGGTCAAAATGGCCAAAAAACTGTTTTGAGCCAGTTGGAAAAGGTGGGTGGCCACCGATATCCACCTATATCAATCCTCCCTCCTTAGGAAGTAGTGGTCTCCATTACGTTGAATTTTCGGGGGAGAGGGAAAAACATTTGTTAGATCTGCATCTTGGTGAGCTGCTTGTATTGCTAGAGACGTCGCCCTGCTTAGTTTGTGGAAGTTTGTCATGAACTGTTGAAGATGAGGCTGTTCAACAATGTGAGCTACATGAGAGGAAGGTATGCAGAAGGAATCTTTGTTCTTTGCAGCAACCTTGTCGACCTGCTTCTATTGGATAGAAGGCATAGGGGTCGAGGCTCTAGTGGTTGCAGTGTCCTTTTGTTCTCCTTTTGAACAGATTGTGAAAAAGATGAATTTTGCAGTATGAGATACTTCCTTGTGACACATTTTAGGTGGAACAATAGTCAGAACTACCTCTGGTATTCTGTAGAGATGGCCCCCCAGAGAAACAATGACACTACGAGGTCGAGACTCATAAACAATGTGGCACTTCCACATATATGGTTGGCCCAAGAGAACATCATAGACATCTAGTGGGGAAACATCACATAATACCTCATGCTTGAAGGGTTGGATGCCATATGAAAATCGACATTGTTGGCTGACACAGAGATCTCGTCCTTGGAGAAGCCACCCGATGTTGTATGGTTGTGGGTGTGGTGTTGTTGACAATCCCAACTGTTTGACGACCTCTGCTGAGATGATATTTTTCTGGCTTCCGCTATGAACAATAAAATGTGGCGGGTTCCCCTTCACCCACATCTGTGAATGAGAAAGGCGCTCCCCCTCTTCAAGATCTATTGGTTCTTCTGGTTGAATTGTTGTGGTCGCGACAATAACAGTGGGGTTTGGATCAATGATCTGTCCTTTACCAGTATTTTTAGAATCAGATTCTGAATCAGGGTTCGACTCCTTGTCTTTGATCTCGGCCACCAATGAATGTTTTGAGTGACATTCATCGGTGTTGTGCCAGGGGCTTTTGTTGAAATTGCACCATTTTCTTGTGTCCTTCTTTGTCTTCCCGTGACCCTTCTTTTCATGTGGCTTGGACTGGTTTTCAGGAAACTGTTTGTTAGGGCCATCTTTGTCATACTTTGGTTGTTGTGGATTTTCCGACCCGAACTCCCATTTGTTTTGGTGCTTAAATTTCTTCTCAATTTTAACAACATATCGATAAGCAACACCGAGTGATGAGATGTCCAGAAAATCCATTTCAGACTGGATGTATCTATGTAGAGCCCCATGGTATTTCAGAACCAAATGTCGCTCAGAGTCTTTAATACCCATCTTGGTGCGCAAGGTATGGAAGGTATTGGTGAACTCTGGAACTGCTTGGCCCCTCTCTTTCCGCAGTGTGGTCCATCTCATGTACTAGTCCTCATAGTTTCCAACAGGGTAATATTGTTCCTTTACCACATCCACAAAAGAATCCCAAGTGGGATCGGCCCCATATATTCCAGACTCCTCTGTGGAACTTTTCTCCCAGTAATTTTCCCACCAATGTTTGACATGAGAGAGAGCTTTAAGGAGTGCAAAGGTGATCTTTTCTTTATTGGAAAAATTGTGAACAGAGAAATAACCTTCTAGTAGAGTTAACTATTTTTCTAAGGCTTCTGCATCTATCTGTCCTTCAAATATAGGAATATCAAAATTAACTTGTACCTTGAAAGGTGAGGTGCCTCCAAAGTGGCCATTTGATGAATATGCGCTTGATGCTATCGACAAGCGTTGAAGGATGTGGGCAAAATTCTCCATCATTTCATCCATCTGTCGCGTGAGAGCTTGCTCAAACAACAGATTGATATGATCATCTACTCCGTCGATTTTCTTTTCTTATGCCATTGAGGGTTTCTTGGGTGTGCGAGAGTGATTGTCTTAAAGAGAGACAATCTCGAGACCCAGTTTTCTATACTCGGATCTCGTCAGGGACATGCACTGAAAAAATGATCAAGAGCAGTCTGCTTTGATACCATTGATTCGGATTATTTTCGGCACGAAATGAGAGCAGAGATATAATAAAGAAATACAAAGAGATATTGAAGATATTCAATATTATAACAAAAATGTATCAGAGATGCAACCATAAACACAGATATACAGTAATACACGATTTCGATTAATCAAATAAATGTACAGAGACAGTAAAAATACAGAGTGAAAGACTCGCTAGAATGGTGGCAGCTTATCTCTGAGAAGAGATGTGAGGGTTACTCGCATTCGCAAGAAGATGATTACAATGAGGCGTTGAAGGCCTTTTTACAATAAGAAGAAATGTCAAAATTCCTAGACATCCAAAAACCTAACCATAGGAGATGAAGCGCCAAAAGTCATGTGGGCCTCATTTGGGTAAGTGAGTACATCAACTTCCCGGGGTCATAACTTTTGCATACAATCTCCGTTTTAGGCGTGTGATAGCTCCATTGAAAGGTATTGTCAAGGAGATTCATTTTGGGGGATAAATCATGCCTTTGGATGTAATTTAGAACCTCAATCTCGAAAAACCTTCATTTGGTCCCTCAAAATGGCCCCGAAAGTTAAAACTTGCTAAAAATAGTAAATTGCCAAAATTTCCAGAAAACTGTTTTGAGCCAGTTGGAAAAGGTGGGTGGTCACCGATATCCACCTAGATCAATCCTCCCTCCTTAGGAAGCAATGGTCTCCATTGCATTAAATTTTCAGAGGAGAGGGAAAAGCATTTGTTGGATCTGCATCTTGGTGAGCTACTTGTATTGTTGGAGACGTTGCGCTGCTTAGTTTGTGGAAGTTTGTCATGAACCTGTTGAAGCTGAGGTTGTTCAACAAGTCGAGATACATGAGAAGAAGGTGTGTAGAAGGAATCTTTGTTGTTTGCTGCAACCTTGTCGACTTGCTTCTGTTGGATAGAAGGCGTAGGGGGCAAGGCTGTAGTGGTTGTAGTGTGCTTTTGTTCCCCTTTTGAACAGATTGTGAAGAAGCTAAATTTTGCGGTATGAGATACTACTTTTTGACACTTTTTAGGTGGAATAGTAGTCGGAACTACCTATGGTATTCTGTAGAGATGACCCCCCAGAGAAACAATGACACTGCGGGGTCGAGACTCATAAACAACGTGGCACTTCCACATATATGGTTGGCCCAAGAGAACATCATAGACATCTAGTGGGGCAACATCACATAATACCTCATCCTTGAAGGGTTGGATGCCATATGAAAATAGACATTGCTAGGTGACACGAAGATCTCGTCCTTTGCGAAACCACCCGATGTTGTATGGCTGTGGGTGTGGTGTTGTTGACAATCCCAACTGTTTGATGACCTCTGCTGAGATGAGGTTCTTCTGGCTTCCGCTATCAAAAATAAAATGTAGTGGGGTCTCCTTCACCCACATCTGTGAATGAAAAAGGAACTCCCCCTCTTCAAGATCTGTTGGTTCTTCTGGTTGAATTGTTGTGGTCGCGACAATAGCAGTGGGGACTGCGTCAATGATCTGTCCTTTACCAGTATTTTTAGTATCAGATTTTGAATCAGGGTTCGGCTCCTTGTCTTTGATCTCGGCCACCAATGACTGTTTTGAGTGACATCCATCGGTGTTGTGCCAGGGGCTTTTGTGGAAATCGAACCATTTTCCGGTGTCCTTCTTTGTCTTCCCGTGACCCTTATTTTCATGTGGCTTGGACTGGTTTTTGGGAAAATGTTTGCTAGGGCCGTATTTGTCATACTTTCGATGTTGTGGATTTGCAGACCAGAAATCCCATTTGTTCTGGTGCTTAAATTTCTTCTCAATTTTAACAACATATCGAGAAGCAGCACCCGATGATGAGATGTCCAGAAAATCCATTTCATTATGGATGTATCTGTGTAGAGCCCCATGGTATTTCAGAACCAAATGTGGCTCAGAGTCTTTAATACCCAGCTTGGTGCGCAAGGTATGGAAGGTATTGGTGAACTATGGAACTTCTTGGCCCCTCTCTTGCCGCAGTGTGGTCCATCTCATGTACCGGTCCTCATTGTTTCCAACAGGGTAATACTGTTCCTTTACCGCATCCACAAACAAATCCCAAGTGGGATCGACCCCATATATTCCAAACTCCTCTGTGGAACTTTGCTCCCAGTAATTTTCCCACCAATGTTTGACATGAGGGAGAGCTCTAAGGAGTGCGAAGGTGATCTTTTCTTTGTTAGAAAAATTGTGAACAGAGAAATAACCTTCTAGCAGAGTTAACCATTTTTCTAGGGCTTCTGCATCTATCTGTCCTTCAAATACAGGAGCATCAAAATTAACTTGTACCTTGAAAGGCGAGGTGCCTCCAAAGTGGTTGCTTGATGATGATGCGCCTGATGCTATCGGTAGGCGTTGAAGGATGTGGAAAAAATTCTCCATCATTTCGTCCCTCTGTCGCGTGAGAGCTTGCTCAAGCAATAGATTGATAGGATCATCTGCTCCGTCCTTTTTCTTTTCTTCCACCATTGAGGGTTTCTTGGGTGTGCAAGAGCGATTGTCTTCAAGAGAGACAAGCTCGAGACCCAACTTGCTATACTTGGACCTCGTCGGGGACATGCACTGAAAAAATGATCAAGAGCAGCCTGCTCTGATACCACTGATCCAGATTATTTTCGGCACGAAATTAGAGCGGAGATATAATAAAGAATTACACAGAGATATTGCAGATATTCAATAATATAACAGAAATGTATCATAGATGCAACGATAAACACAGATATACAGTAATACATGATTTCTATTAATTAAAGAAATGTACAGAGACTCTAAAAATATAGAGTAAAAGACTCGCTAGAATGGTGGCAGCTTATATCTGAGAAGAGATGTGAAGGCTACTTGCATTCGAAAGAAGATGATTACAATGAGGTTCTAAAGGCCTTTTTACAATAAGCAGGAATGCAAAAAGTCCTAGACATCCAAAAACCTAACCCTAGGAGATGAAGCGCCAAAAGTCATGTGGGCCCCGTTTGGGTAAGTGAGTACATCAACTTCCCGGGGTCGAGGAGATTCATTTTGGGGGCTCAATCATGCCTTTGGCTATCATTGAGAACCTCGATCTCAAAAAACCTTCATTTGGGCCCTCAAAATGGCCTCGGAAGTTAAAACCTGCTAAAAATTGCCAAAATTGCCAAAATTGCCAGAAGACTGTTTTGAGCTAGTTGGAAAAGGTGGGTGGCCACCGATATCCACCTGGATCAATCCTCCCTCCTTAGGAAGAAATGGTCTCCATTGTGTTGAATTTTCGGGGGAGAGGGAAAATCATTTGTTGGATCTGCATCTTGGTGAGCTTCTTGTATTGCTGGAGACGTCGCGCTGCTTAGTTTGTGGAAGTTTTTCATGAACCTGTTGAAGCTGAGGCTATTCAACAAGTTGATATACATGAGAGGAAGGTGTGTAGAAGAAATCTTTGTTCTTTGTTGCAACCTTGTCGACCTACTTCTGTTGGATAGAAGGTGCAGGGGGTGAGGCTGTAGTGGTTGTAGTGTCCTTTTGTTCTCCTTTTGAACAGATTGTGAAGAAGCTGAATTTTGCAATATGAGATACTACCTTGCGACACTTTTTAGGTGGAACCGTAGTTAGAACTACCTTTGGTATTCTGTAGAGATGACCCCCTAGAGAAACAATGACACTACAGGGTCGAGACTCATAAACAACGTGGCACTTCCACATATATGGTTGGCCCAAGAGAAAATCACAAACATCTAGTGGGGAAACATCACATAATACCTCATCCTTGAAGGGTTGGATGCCATATGAAAATTGACATTGTTGGATGACACGGAGATCTCGTCCTTAGCGAAGCCACCTGATGTTGTATGGTTGCGGGTGTGGTGTTGTCAACAATCCCAACTGTTTGACAACCTCCGCTGAGATGAGGTTCTTATGGCTTCCGCTATCAACAATAAAATGTAGCAGGGTCCCCTTCACCCACATCTGTGAATGAAAAAGGCACTCCCCCTCTTCAAGATCCGTTGGTTCTTCTGGTTGAATTGATGCAGTCGCGACAATAGCAGTCGGGTCTGTGTCAATGATCTATCCTTTACCAGTATTTTTAGAATCATATTCTGAATCAGGGTTCGGCTCCTTGTCTTTGATCTCAGCCACCAATGATTGTTTTGAGCGACATTCATCAGTGTTGTGCCAGGGGCTTTTGTGGAAATCGCACCATTTTCCGGTGTCCTTCTTTGTCTTCCCGTGACCCTTCTTTCATGTGGCTTGGAATGAATTTCAGGAAACTGATTGCTAGGGCCGTACTCCCGTTTGTTCTAGTGTTTAAATTTCTACTTAATTTTAACAGCATATCGATAAGCAGCATCGAGTGATGAGATGTCCAGAAAATCCATTTCAGTCTGGATGTATCTGTGTAGAGCCCCACGGTATTTCAGAACCAAATGTTGCTCAGAGTATTTAATACCCAGCTTGGTGCACAAGGTATGGAAGGTATTGGTGAACTCCGGAACTGATTGGCCCCTCTCTTGTCACAGTGTGGTCCATCTCATGTATTGGTCCTCATAGTTTCCAACAGGGTAATACTGTTCCTTTACCGCATCCACAAAAAAATCCCAAGTGGGATCGACCCCATATATTCCAAACTCCTCTGTGGAACTTTTCTCCCAGTAAGTTTCCCACCAATGTTTGACACGAGTGAGAGATTTAAGGAGTGCGAAGGTGATCTTTTCTTTTTCGAAAAAATTGTGAACAGAGAAATAACCTTCTAGCAGAGTTAACCATTTTTCTAGGTCTTCTGCATCTATCTGTCCTTCAAATATAGGAATATCAAAATTAACTTGTACCTTGAAAGGCGAGGTGTCTCCAAAGTGGTCACTTGATGAAGATTCACCTGATGCTATCGACAGTCATTGAAGGATGTGGGAAAAATTCTCCATCATTTCATCCCTTTGTCACGTGAGAACTTACTCAAAGCAACAGATTGATAGGATCATATGCTGCGTTGTTTTTCTTTTCTTCTGCCATTGAGGGTTTCTTAGGTGTGCGAGAGTGATTTTATTCAAGAGAGACAAGCTCGAGACCCAAATTTCTATACTCGGACCTCGTTGGGGACATGCACTGAAAAAATGATCAAGAGCAGCCTGCTCTGATACCACTGATCTGGATTATTTTCGGCACGAAATAAGAGCAGAGATATAATAAAGAAATACACAGAGATATTGCAGATATTCAATAATATAACAGAAATGTATCAGAGATGCAACAATAAACACAGATATACAGTAATAGACGATTTCTATTAATCAAAGTAATGTACAGAGACTGTAAAAATACAGAGTGAAAGACTCGTTAGAATGGTGGCAACTTATCTCTGAGAAGAGATGTGACGGCTACTCGCATTCGCAAGAAGATGATTACAATGAGGATCTGAAGGAATTTTTACAATAAGCAGGAATGCCAAAAGTCCTATACATCCAAAAACCTAACCCTAGGAGATGAAGCGCCAAAATTCATGTGGGCCCCGTTTGGGTAAGTTAGTACATCAACTTCCCGGGGTCGTAACTTTTGCATACGATCTCCGTTTTAGGCGTGTGATAGGTTGTTGGAAAGGTATCATCGAGGAGATTCATTTTGTTGGCTCAATCATTCCTTTGGCTATAATTGAGAACCTATATCTCAAAAAACCTTCATTTGGGCCCTCAAAATGGCCCCGAAAGTTAAAACCTGTTAAAAATAGTAAATTGCCAAAATTGCCAGAAAACTGTTTTGAGCTAGTTGGAAAAGGTGGGTGGCCACTGATATCCACCTAGATCAATCCTCCCTCCTTAAGAAGCAATGGTTTCCATTGCATTGAATTTTCGGGGGAGAGGGAAAAGCATTTGTTGGATCTGCATCTTGGTGAGCTGCTTGTATTGCTGGAGACGTCACGCTGCTTAGTTTGTGGAAGTTTGTCATGAGCCTGTTGAAGCTGATGTTGTTCAAAAAGTCAAGCTACATGAGGGGAAGGTGTGTAGAAGGAATCTTTGTTCTTTGCTGCAACCTTGTTGACCTGCTTCTGTTGGATAGAAGGCGCAGGGGGTGAGGCTGTAGTGGTTGCAGTGTCCTTTTGTTCCCCTTTTGAATAGATTGTGAAGATGCTGAATTTTGCAGAATGAGATACTACCTTGCGACACTTTTTAGGTGGAACAGTAGTCAGAACTACCTCTGGTATTCTGTAGAGATGACCCCCTAGGGAAATAATGACACTGCAAGGTCGAGACTCATAAACAACATGGCACTTCCACATATATGGTTGGCCCAAGAGAACATCACAGACATCTAGTGGGGAAACATCACATAATACCTCATCCTTGAAGGGTTGGATGCCATATGAAAATAGACATTGTTGGCTGACACAGACATCTTGTCCTTGACGAAGCCACCCGATGTTATATGGCTGCGGGTGTGGTGTTGTCGACAATCCCAACTGTTTGACGACCTCTGCTGAGATGAGGTTCTTTTGGATTCCCCTATCAACAATAAAATGTAGCAGGGTCCCCTTCACCTACATCTGTGAATGAAAAAGGCGCTCCCCCTCTTCAAGATCTGTTGGTTATTCTGGTTGAATTGGTGCGATCGCGACAATAGAAGTGGTGTCTGCGTCAATGATATGTCCTTTACCAGTATTTTTAGAATTATATTCTGAATCAGGGTTCGGCTCCTTGTCTTTGATCTCGGCCACCAATGACTGTTTTGAGCGACATTCATCGGTGTTGTGCCAGGGGCTTTTGTTGAAATCGCACCATTTTCCAGTGTCCTTCTTTGTCTTCCTGTGACCCTTCTTTTCATGTGGCTTAGACTGGTTTTCGGGAAACTGTTTGTTAGGGTCGTCTTTGTCATACTTTGGTTGTTGTGGATTTGCAGACCTGAACTCCCGTTTGTTCTGGTGCTTAAATTTCTGCTCAATTTTTACAGCATATCGATAAGCAACATCGAGTGATGAGATGTCTAGAAAATCCATTTCAGTCTAGATGTATCTTTGTAGAGCCCCACGGTATTTCAGAACCAAATGTCGTTCATAGTCTTTAATAGCCAGCTTGGTGTGCAAGGTATGGAAGGTATTGGTGGACTCTAGAACTGCTTGGCCCCTCTCTTGCTGCAATGTGGTCCATCTCATGTACTGGTCCTCATAGTTTCCAACAGGGTAATACTATTCCTTTATCGCATCCACAAAAAAATCTCAAGTGGGATCGGCCCCATATATTCCAGACTCCTCTATGGAACTTTGCTCCCAGTAAGTTTCCCACCAATGTTTGACATGAGCGAGAGCTTTAAGGAGTGCGAAGGTGATCTTTTCTTTGTTGGAAAAATTGTGAACATAGAAATAACCTTCTAGCAGAGTTAACCATTTTTCTAAGGCTTCTGCATCTATCTGTCTTTCAAATATAGGAATATCAAAATTAACTTATACCTTGAAAGGCAAGGTGTCTCCAAAGTGGCTGCTTGATGAAGATGCGCTTGATGCTATCGGCAGGCGTTGAAGGATTTGGGCAAAATTCTCCATCATTTCATCCCTCTTTCGCGTGAGAGCTTGCTCAAGCAACAGATTGATAGGATCATCTGCTCTATCATTTTTCTTTTCTTCTTCCATTGAGGGTTTCTTCGGTGTGTGAGAGCAATTGTCTTCAAGAGAGACAAGCTCGAGACCCAACTTTTTATACTCGGACCTCGTCGGGGACATGCACTGAAAAAATGATCAAGAGCAGCCTGCTCTGATACCACTGATCCGTATTATTTTCGGCACGAAATGAGAGCGGAGATATAATAAAGAAATACACAGAGATATTGCAGATATTCAATAATATAATAGAAATGTATCAGAGATGCAACCATAAACACAGATATACAGTAATACACAATTTCTATTAATCAAAGAAATGTACAGAGTCTGTAAAAATACAAAGTGAAAGACTTGCTAGAATGGTGGTAGCTTATCTTTGAAAAGAGATGTGACGGCTACTCGCATTCACAAGAAGATGATTACAATGAGGCTTTGAAGGCCTTTTTACAATAAGCAGGAATGCCAAAAGTCCTAGACATCCAAAAACCTAACCCTAGGATATGAAGCACCAAAATTCATGTGGGCCTCGTTTGGGTAAGTGAGTACATCAACTTCCCGGGGTCGTAACTTTTGCATATGATCTCCGTTTTAGTCGTGTGATAGATGGTTGGAAAGGTATCATTGAGGAGATTCATTTTGATGGATCAATCATGCCTTTGACTATCATTGAGAACCTCTATCTTGAAAAACCTTCATTTGGGCGCTCAAAATGGCCCCGGAAGTTAAAACCTGCTAAAAATAGTAAATTGCCAAAATTGCCAGAAAACTGTTTTGAGCCAGTTGGAAAAGGTGGGTGGCCACCGATATCCACCTAGATCAGCCAGTCCATGTGAGTGGAGTCTGAACTTTGTGTAGAGAAGATGCTTGTGAAGGTAGAGCCACGAGCAATCGAAAATAAAATTCAGTTGTTTGAAATTAGTGCATAGAAAGGGAAACCATGAAGGTACAAAATTAGTTTATGAGACAAAATATGGTTTGGAAAAGGATATATATATATATATATATATATATATTGTGGAAAACTATATTTTGAAAAGAAAATGTATTTGTAAGGAGTTGCAGCGATGTAAAAAAGCAAAAAAATAAAGAAATGAGTAAGCAATGATGAATTGGAGGTTTTTTTTTAAGAAGCCACGAACCATGGAGGTTCTGAAGTATTATGAGTCTTTGAATTGTGACACTAAAGTGATACAATGCCATAGCCAAAACAACACTCTTCTTGCATAGATTCTGAGAAATAATTCACAAGTTCCATGTGAGCCCCGTATTGATAGCTAAATGTACAACTCTTCATTTTCTTACTAAGTTAATTGGAAAGTAATTCAAAGGTCTGCCATTTTTGGCATCATTGTCGGGGAACTGTCAAACGAAAGTAACGTTGTTTAAATTGTGTGGATTTTTATTCACTTCATTAGAATACATGTTGTGATTTATTTTCAGTAATTTGTAGGATGATTTTATAAGTCTTTTCTATGCCCAAATATTGAGATCGACGGGGTATATTTATTAGCTCTTCCAAAAACCCCCAAAAATATAACAATGAAGGTCAATCACAAAAGGGGAAGGAACAACATCAACCAAATTTCTTATCAACCACAACAAGTTCCCTTGCCAAAAAGAAGCCTGAAGCATCTCCTCAGGTATCAAAGACTGTGCAAGGATATATGTACACTTAGATCCCATTGTTAAAGGAACATATCAACAAGAAATATCATTATGAAGAGTTCATTTTTTCCGAGGAACCTTCTGAAGTAGAGGACGACCCTTGGAAAGAAATGGCACATGAAGTTGTAAAAGAGGAACCCGTGACTTTTGGATTCCCAATCAAAGAAATCAATGAAGAGACCAAGATGAAGAACATCCCTCATTCTACCTTGCCAAACTTTCATGGGATATATAAAGAAAATCCTGATACCTTCCTCTTCGAGTTTGATGTACTTTGCAGAAGCTATGAATATGTGACAAATGCCCAGAAATTGAAGCTTTTTCCTACCACACTTAAGAGCATTGTGTTATGATCATTCATGGCCCTCGAAAAGGATAGAATCTACTCATGGGACCAGATGACAAAGAAATTTCTGGACAAATACCAAGACTACTACACATACAAGGAAAGAAGGGAAGAAGTCTTTGAAATGATGCAACATGAACATGAGAGCTTGGAAGACTATGTCGAGTGATTCACTGACATCCTACAAAGGGAAAACCAAAGATAATTGGCTCCTAAAATGTGATGTGTGTTATTTCTAAGAGGAATCCAAGATGATGTATAGAACTCCTCAGCCTTATGGGTGGGGGAGATGTCTTTGAGCTAGACTACAACACTATCTTATAAATTTATCGTAAGTATTCCAAAGGAACATCTAAAACAAGAAAAGGACCAAGAGATATGTTGGAAAGAACAAGAAAGACTGTTGGAAGTCGAGTAACGATGGAAGAAATTGGGAACATGTTAGAATATTTTAAAACATATATACTCAATTCCCTGAGATCCCAACTAGATACACTCCAGACAAATAAGAAGCAAGAGGAAATAGAACGAGCATTGGCTATCTTTTCCCCTAAGTGTAGAAAAAAGCATCTGAAGAGAGAATGTTTGTTGGATCAGATTAAGGTCTATGGGATATGCAACGAGGACCATGCTACACATAATTTTGCATCCTGTCCTGGATTAAAGGCCATCTATCAAAAAACTGAGGAACTAGAACAATTATGCTAGTCTCTCATTTAAATTCATATTAGACTAACCCTTCAATGCAATACACTTCTCAACCATGGGGAATTCCAACTCAATAATGGGTAGCTCCCCTTCCCAATAATTCATGGCAACAAGGTTGGAGAAATCCCACCATGGGAGGACCCCAAAAACTTATGACACAACCACCAATGCAACTTCTTCCCCTACCTCAAATGCAGGAATCTACATCTACCCCTCCTTGACCAAAACTACCTGCACAACCCATGCCTAACCGAAATAATGGGAGGCCATCCCAACTAGCACAATTTGTTGGACTTACAACCAACTGGACCTATCGTACTTACTCCATCTCTTCCCTATACTATAATGTTATTCACCTTATATCTGGGAAGACTCTAACCATGACCAACCTCACATTATAATTTAAGATCTAAATGAGGAGGTCCCAAGGGAAGAATCAAAACAAAAACAATCTCAAGAGCCTTCAAAAATCGAAAATTCCTACCCTGCACTTCGAGACCCACTCTATCCTGAAAGGCTAAATCAAGAAAAACTACACAACCTGAGTTTGATTTCTTAGGAGAACTCAAGAATGTGTGTGTCAAAATACCATTATTTCAAGCAATTAAGATGTACCTATTTATTCAAAAGAAAAAGAGATATTTGTTTGAGGAAGCCCAGTAGGAAATGAAAGGATCCTAGAACTATTCACGTCATGGTGAAACTATCAAACCTAATGATGGAGGGAGTTCTCACGACTAAATATTCTAACCATGGCAGTCCAATCGTTAACGTGAAAATCAATAATACACTCATTAGTAACATGTTAATTGAATTAGGGGTCGCCATCAATGTTATGACACATGAAACCATGCAATCCTTAGGACTTATAGGCCTTAGGGGAACCCACACTATACTTCAACTTGTTAATAGATCCACCATTAAACCAGAGGGAATTCTAGAAGATGTAGTGATCTTTGTGGATTCATGGGAATATATCATTGACTTCATGGTCCTACAACCCAAAACCTCTCTAGGCGGTTATCCTCTAATCCTGGGATGACCATGGTTAGCCATTGTTGATGCTTATATCGATTGTCAGTCAGGAAACATGACTATCACCCAAAGGACATCCACTAAATAGTTAACTCTCAACCATCCTGCCAAACCTAGCATAGACTTAGAAACACCACTTTAGGTTGACGAAGAATAAAGTGATGAAGAAGGGGAAGTCCATCAGATATTATCCATAGATTAATACCTAGCCATATAAGAGATAAAACAAAGGATGAAAAAACCAATGATTTTATGGCCTCCTCCTCTTCCTCACAAAACACACATCTTCTTGAGCACATTATGAAACTAAAAAATCAACTTTCCTTAGCCTTCACAAGCATCTCACCCATTGAACATGAACGTGTACAACCAAAAGACCAAGGATCCCTTATAGAAACCATAGAAATTATCAAAGGGGAAACCTTGAAGATCAACCAAGGACTAACTAAACAACAAAAATAGCGACTCGTTCAAGTGTTGCGGAAGTACAGTGATTCCTTCACCTGGGATTACTCTGACATGAAGGGGATCCACCTCGACCTGTGTACACGTCATATATATCAAGGAATGAGTCAGACCCATTTGTCAACCTCAGTGTTAGATGAACCTGACAATTAAATAGATAATCAAAGAAGAGCTACAAAAATTTCTTACAGTTAACTTCATCTATCCCATTGCTGATAGCAGTGGGTCTCCCCTCTTGTCATGGAACAAAATAAAAATGGAAAATGGATTATTTTTGTATATTATCGAGGATTAAATAAAGCAATACATAAATATCACTTCCTATTACCGTTTATCGACCAAGTCCTAGACACGCTCGCAGGAAAAAAATATTTCTTTTTTCTTGACGATTTCAGTGGATACAACTAGATCTAGCTCACCCCTGAAGACCAAGAGAAAACATTTTTCACCTATCCTTGGGGGACATTTGCCTATCGTGTTCTACCATTTGGGCTATGTAGTGTCCCCGCCACCTTTTAGTGATCCATCATAGGTATATTCTCGGATCTCGTTCATGACTACGTGGAAATATATATGGATGATTTTACAACATATGGGGACGAATTTGATGAAGCATTAGCCAATCTGGAAAAGAAATTAATCAGGTGCAAGGAGTCAAATGTTTCACTTAGTAATGAAAAGTGTTTCATGATGGAAACAGATGGCATCATACTAGGGCATCACATCTCAGAAAAATGTATTCAAGTCGATCTAGAGAAAATAAAGGTAATACTCAATTTTCTAACTCCAACTTCACAAAAGAATGTACAAGTATTTATAGGATATGATGGTTATTACCGTAGATTCATTGAAAAAATTTCACATATTTATTGTCCATTACTTAACTTACTTAGAAAATATATTGAGTTTGTATGGAAAAAGACATGCTAGCACGCGCTTGATGAATTAAAAGTCAAACTATCTGAAGCTCCTTATGTAACTTTCAATTACTTTCTAATTAACTTAGTAAGCAAATGAACATTTAATTATCAATACAAGGCTCGTAAGGAACTTGTAAACTGTCATGCACAATTTATGCAAGAAGAGTGTTGTTTTGATTATGGCATTGTAGCACTTTAATGTCACAATTCAAAGACTCATAATACTTTAATTAAGTCATCAACCTATTCTAAGGCCTAAGTTTCTCTATAGAAATTAAAACACACTTACAGGAATTGAAATCACACTTGCGAGAATTGAAATCACACTTGCGGGAATTAAAATCACACTTGCAGAAATCGAAATCACTCTTGTAAGAATTAAAATAAATATTGCAGAAATTGAAATCACACTTGCAGGAATTAAAATTACACTTGCGGAAATTGAAATCACACTTGCGGGAATTAAAATCACACTTGCGGAAATGAAACTTTTGCTTATGATCTATTGGTGACTTCTTTGAGTATAACGACAGTCTTATGTTTTCATAACAATTAAGATTTTGTTCATTTAATAGTAATCCAATAACATCGATCCACAATTGTAAGGACTAAACCTAAAGAGAATTAGACAATAAACACACTAAGTGCACCTGCAAGCGGAGTTGTAACAACAGAGTTGTTTGACTATGGTGTTGTAGCACTTTAATGTCACAATTCAAAGACACATAATACTTTAATTAAGTCACCAACCTATTCTAAGGCCTAAGTTTCTCTATAGAAATTAAAGCACACTTGCAGGAATTGAAATCACACTTGTGAGAATTGAAATCACACTTGCAGAAATTAAAGTCACACTTGTGGAAATCAAAATCACACTTGCAAGAATTGAAATCACTCTTACGTAAATCGAAATCACACTTGCAGGAATTAAAATCACACTTGTGAAAATTGAAATCACACTTGTGGCAATTGAAATCACACTTCCAGGAATTAAAATCACACTTGCGGAAATTGAAATCACACTTGCGAAAATGAAACTTGTGCTTATGATCTATTGGCGACTTCTTTGAGTATAATGAAAGTCTTGTGTTGTGGGAACAATTAAGTGTTTATTCATTTAATATTAATCCAATAAAATCAATCCATGATTGTAAGGATTAAACCTAAAGAGAATTAGACAATAAACACACTAAGTGCAGTTGCAAGTAGAGTTGCAACAACGAAGCTATAACACAAACATAAATCTAACTGAGTTACAACAATGTGAATCACAACAATTGATGATCCAGATTATTTTTGACATGAAATGAGAGAGGAGATATAACACATAAATATACAGAGATATTGCAAGAGAACCAATAATATAACATAGATATATCGGATGTATATTAAGAGGCTCAGATATACAGTAATACACAATTTTTATTAATGAGTGAAATGTACGAAACTGAAGAAATACAGAGTGAAAGACTCGCTAGAATGGTGGCAGATTATCTCTGAGAAGAGATGTGAGGGATACTCACATTCACAAGAAGATGATTATAATGAGGCACTAAATTTCTTTTTAACATAAAGAAAATCCAAAACCCCAACCCCGAAAGATGAAAAGCCAACAGTTTTGTGGACCCCATTTTGGGTAGTTTGGTGTATCAACTTCCCGGGGGTGTAACTTTGGCATACGATCTTTGTTTGGGGCGCACAATAGATCGTTGGAAAGGTATCGTCCAGGAGATTCATTTTGGGGCTCAATCAAATCATTTGCTATTATTGAGGTGATTGATCCCGAAAAAACTTCATTTGGGCCCTCAAAATGGCCCCAGAAGTTTAGGAACCGAAGAACTGCTAAAAATAATAATTTGTCAAAATATTGTTTTGAGCCAGTTGGAATAGATGGGTGGCCACCGATATCCACCTAGATCAATTGAATAATATTATAACCGAATCTTGAAGAGACATGAGTTGTAGCAATGAAAAACCCAGAACGATTGTGACATTACGAGATGTTGAACTTAGAAAACCAAACCACTCATAATCCGTAACATTGTTTTGTAGATTGGGAATGATAGAAAACTGAAAGAGAATTCTAACATACAAGAACTATACGATGATTATATAACAATAGAAAACCATAAAACATACACAACAGGTGAATAAAGTTATGGACTTGGAATTACAAAAATTGAAAGTAGTTAATCAATAGAACAACTGAACAAAAGTAAAATGATAATTCTAACACTATTTTTACAGGAAGTACCTGAATAGGGATGGGGCCCTACACCCTTAGGCGAGGTACTAGGCTACGGAACTAGAATTACATGCGCAATCAATCAATACATCAACAAGAAACTAGAAAGTTGGAACCAAAATTATATTGGTGTAGCTTGAAAAGATACAATAACAACAAAATGTAATTGACAAAATAATTTCCTCTCCCCTCGGCTCTTGGGGAGCCAAGGATTTTATACAATACGACTATTGTTCTAAAATTATAAAAATAGTGGATGGACAATCGTGAGAATCTGACTGTTGATCCAATTACAACGATTCTTTCAATTACAGGAGTATGTTGATTCGATAGGTGATTGATTTCTGTGTTCGTCCATTTGTCTTTAGTCGACTTCCCTCGTGGAGATTGCTTCCCAAATTCCAGCTACAACGTTGATCGCTGGGATGGTGAACTACTTTTGCATTTGCGGCACGAAAATCATGCTTGCAATTGTAGCTATGTTTTCTAGAATTGCAGCAATTGTGGATGGACCTTCAGTTGCAACAGTTGGTTTTTGCACTTGAAATTGCACTTGTTTTGCGCCTAAAACTGTATCAACTTGGAGTTGCAGCAAAGAGGTGTTGCAGCTACATGGAAGCTACTATATTCCTATGCAACAATGTTAGTGACTGATAGTAACAAGTTCCTTCCTAAGAATTATGCAAAAATAACATAATAATGGTGTATGGAGTAGGATTCATACCTTTGGTGACAAATGAGGTGAACTGGATAATGGAACTATCAAAAAGTAAAGTTATCAACGTAAAATGATAAGAAAAAAGGTATAGACGGGTGCTGAAAGTATGTCATTTTATGTTCCTATCATCTCCCCCAACCAAAAATGGTTGCATGTCCTCATGCAACTACGATCACTTAGTGTTAGAGAAGTTAGGGTGACCTTGGGGGTCACTAATACCATATATTGTCTCCTCTACTACTGCCTTCTCTTCACTAATATGCTATTTTGTTGGAGTTCCTCTTCTTTGTTTTGTCTTTGCTTATGCCTGAGTGGCTTTGTTAAGCATCATAAAATTTATAGCTTGGACAACTACTTCTTTTGTTACCCTAGGTTGTCTTGTATTCTTTGAGTCGGTTAAGGTTTCCCCATCAACAAGAGGACTTGTTGCAGGGTAACCTAATTTTTCAGGTGCCTTGTGTTAACTCCCAAAATAGCACCATTATTTTGCTAACTTGTCACAAAGGTTCGATTAGAGTTTTTGAATTGCGAATGGAAAAATGACACTTAAACTTGCAGGAAACTTTTCGATCC
>JZKD02S0456012.1:27896-48533 GCA_000966675.3 Picea glauca | reverse complement strand
TTATAGGAGGTCATCTAAAACCCATTTGTGCACAATTCAAAATGTTAACATCAAATTAGAGAGGCCAACCTCCCTATTTTTCCATTTACATCTTAAAATTCAAATTTACAAAAAGAAAATCCCCTTTTAGGGGTGTCGTCATGCCCTAAAGGGTGACGTAAGGTCACTGGGAGAGACGTTGAGCCTTTGATGAAGGAAGTTGGGCCTCCAAAGGCCATAAATCATGCCACCAACTACTCTAGAATGTGCCAAGTGTCTCTCTCTTTCCATCAAACTAAGCTACACCACCATGAACCATGAAAACCCCAACAAAACCCTAGCCCATGTGACGTCTAGGGTATCTAATGTGACGTTTTTAGCCTCCAAAGGCCAACGTTTGGGTGCAAGATGTTGGAGTATGATCTCCTCATGGTCTCTAAGTGCCTCCCAAGGAAATTTTACCTCTCTCATGTGGCCAAAGAAAAGGGGGCGCATCATCTAACATGTGGGCTTCATGCTCCAAATGAAGGTCCAAGTGACCTTGTGCCTTCAGGATCAGGCTTTCACTTGTCAAGGACCTGCAAAGAAAAACAAGTACTCCCTCCAAGGGTCCACAAGTCACAATATTATGCCAAGTAAGCCATATATAATAAAATAATCACCCAAACATGTGAATCAAATCCCCCCTTTTCAAAATAAACAAATGCTCAAAGACCTTATACAACTTGCCAAATTTAGATATGGGAGGGGTGTCATAGTGCCCTATTGGGTTAACCAATTCCTCAAGTAGGGGATGTTCCCAAGGAGAATCCTTTCTAGGTCATGTAGTGAATGTGAGGTGGATGGGGTTAGACTTACATGTATGGGGTTTCATGACATACAAGGGCTCGTATTGTCTCATTTATGGGCGCCTTTGTTGAGGGATAGCCACATCCTTTTCCACTTTTTGTTTTTAAAGAATATTTTTCCAAGCCCTTTATTAGCCATTTATTTTACATGTGTCACCAAGTTGAAGACAATAAGGGGCACTGGAAAGAAAATACATAGCCCACATACGCTCTACCTTGGTTTGCATGCATTTCAAAGTTGAAGACAATAAGGGGCACTAAAAAGGAAATGCATAGCCCACAAATGCTCTACCTTGGAAAGTGTTATTGATTAATTAACTATTTATTTTATGGGTCCCTCACATTTTTTAGAAGTGTTTCATTGTTCTTGAGATCCCAAGGCGAGATTTTATTGCATGATGCTTTTTCTAGGGCACCTCCAAGCCTAATGGCCCCTTCTTCCCATGAAATGAGGTACATGCCCTTCTTGGGTTAATAAGCCTGAAAACCTAAAATATGGGGAAATAGAGGGGAACAAGTTATGGAAGATGGTAAGTATGAGAGGGAATGGTACAATGACCCTTCAAGGAGACCCCCCAATAGCAACACTTTCCATGAGGGTGGCCACTTACTATGGAACCATGACACTCACCAAGGTGAAATAGGGAAAAAAACATAATTTCCAAGCAAATGTTTTCAAAATCAAGAAACGATCCTTTGCAACATGTTCTAATGCTTCAAATATTAAAATTACACTTACCACGATACCAGACTTGTTACCTCATGAGGCAAGAACTGTTGCCCTCTGTGGGTCAAGCTAGGTGTGGTGGATAGTGCTGCCATCGATCGGATGATGATGTGTGGTACGATAAGGCCCCATGCATGCTCATCTGCCTCTTAGTACTCCATGTCTCCAACTTGAGGGCATTGAGACACCATCTCCTTAGTTATATCTACGAAGGGGGACAACACTAACTACATATACCCTTGACAAATGGTTTCCAAGGCTTTGAGAAACCATTCAATGACGTATTAACTAGTTCTGTATCAGTCACCATCTCCCCAACTGCTGCAAGATGATCACGAATCTGGGTGATCCTTGTGAGATAGTTGGTTACATTGTCAGATATAGACATCTGCACCGATATGAGTTTGTTTCTCAAGATCATCATCTTGTTCAGGTTTTCACTCTAGAAAAGACTCACTAGAGCGAGGAACATTTCCCTGGTTGTCTGCTTCTCAAAAAAATGAGGAATAAAATGATATTTTACTGCGTCCAAGATTACCCATTGGGCTTTGATCTCTTGATCATAAACTTCCTTTTCCATTGTATCTATCGATGGGGTGGTCACTTGGTTGCTAATTCCCAAAGATCATTTTCCTTTAGAAGCAAGGTAACCCTTGCTTTCTAGGACAGGAAGTCAGATGCTCCATATAATCTGTCTTCAAATCTTAGAATTCCATTACTTAGATCTGATCAAACTGTCATGGGATTAACCTTGTTGATTCATAGATCTGCAAAAATATTTTGAAACTGGTCTCCTCTTCATAGTGAAAGCTCTAATACCATGTTAATTTTCTAATCCAGTGCCTAGATAAATTATTTCCTTGTGATTTACTTGCTAAAAAATAAATTTGCAGCTCACAAAATAAAATATATTGACTAAATAATTAACAAGAAATAAACATTGGAAGCAAATAAAACCAATTGCCCAAACACATACATTGCAAATTTCCCCTTCAAAATTAGCTCTTCATTCAAATAACTTACAAGATTATTGTTAGCTCTGATATTTGCATGGTCAAATTTTGGTCTTAAAGATTCATATTTTTCTATATACTCAAAATAATGTCTTCATATATCGTTTTGGCTATTATTATGTCCTATGAGAGGTTTTGAAGCTTGAAATTGAAGTTTTTAAGTAGGCGCTACAGGAAGTTCCCACAACAGTCTGTTTTCAAGAAAGTGACATAGTGTTGGGTTTTGGAGATGGTTTTGTGATTATAAGGGATGAATTTAAACATGTTGTAGCCTTCATACACCATTTGTGATCATCAAAAAATATTTTTGGAGCAGTATTGTATGAAAAAGGAGAAAACAGACTATTGAAAACATGGGATTTTTTTGGAAATGATTGTTTTTGTAGTCAAGTTAAAACTCAGTCTCTGACCAAACAAGGATGAATTTGTGAAAACCAAAAGAGGTTTTTCTCAATAAAGAGCACATATCCAAAACCCTCTCTCATTTCTTACACAGGTGTCATGGTTTCGGAGATACAAGTAGATATTTACAACTCATTTTTTTTAGATTTGAAAATTATGGAATTTCATGTTTTAGTCATCATCTTTGGGCACAAATTACGAGGATATGAAAATGTATTTGGAAAAACTGAAAGAGGATTTTATCAATAACGAGCTAATATAAAAAAAACCTCTCGGTTTTTACACAAATTTTATGGTTTGGGAGATATTAAGTGATTTTGCAGCCCTATTTTTCATAAATTCGTCATATGTTGTGAAATGGGACAATCAACCCTTAGTTCGATTCCACGCGTGCCATGAGGAGGTGTCAAGTTAGGAAGACACATGGATGTTCAAGGAGGATATTTTTTCTAAATATCCTCAAATATTTGATTTGATTTGAATGTATTTAATGTTTTAAATGTCAAACCCTAGATTTTAGGTATGGGACTAATTTTCCAGATTTTTTGTAATCTTATTGATATGACTAAGTGCAAATTCGCCCATAGGAGGTGTCATTTATGTCTATTTTGAGTAGATTAGATCCAAACTTTGAGGATCTAGTTGTTATCTCATAGATCTATAAATCTCATGGAAAATCATATGTAAACGGGGGGGAATTCAATCCAAGGGACTAAGAGAGAGTTGCAGAGGGGTTCGATCCCTGTTTTGGCTTGATATTTTATATCTAAAGACTGTTTTGATTCATCTTGCCTATGTAAAGACTTCAGCTGCTAATAAATTAAATGGTTATTTTATGTGTTCTTTCTATGTTTACCATCTTCCTTATTTGTTCTGAAACGCTCTGTTGATGTTATATGATTGTATGACAAATGCATATGTGCTGAAAATGTTGCTTTAAAGGATTTTCAAGAATCTCTGCCACATTGGTGTTTCTTCTCCTTAAATCTTATTTGGTATAGATTTATATATAAAGGTTTATTCTTTTGTCGCATAAATACATTAAGGAACAAGATTGTTTATTAGTGTAATTATCAGTTTTGTCTTTCCTTTCTCCCAATCACATCATCCAAAACTTTAAGCCACTAATCATTAGTTTTGTTTACCTGACTTGTTGCACCTAGGTAAGTGATCTTAATAGACCAGATCATTATTCCCTTTCAAACCAAGCAATATCTATCCATATCTAAAAACCCTTATTGAACATTTTGAAACAAGGTGTGTTAGGCTTGACTCAATAGCAGTCTTGAGTTGACTTATGGCGCTAACATCTTCGGCGTCGTTGTCGGGGATGGAAATGAAGTAATCTTCCCTAAGAGAATGACATCGATCGGATTCTCTTCTTGAAGGTGAACAAGAAGTGAACATATATCAGACTACATATCATTCACTTGGTGACTCCACTCCATGAAGAAATAATTTGTTGGCGACTTCACTGATACAGGACGGAAATGGCAATGGATGATATCCTTGCTCAGAGGTATGCATTTTGTGATTTCTCAAACATAGTTGGTTTTCCACATCTAGTGCCTACTATAGCTGAATGGGATGACCATATTCCCAGATTCAGAGGAAGAAAGCATGATCATCCCGGTGAACACTTATTAAATTTTCATAAATGCATACTCGGACATGATTTTGTCCACAAGGATGTCTTAATCAAGACGTTCAGATTTTATTTAGAAGAACGTGCTCATGAATGTTGTCAATCCCTCCCCGCTGCTAGCATTTATTCACTGAAGAATTTTTATGTTGCATTTAAACAAAGATACTATGTTGACCTTCTTTTTGAGGAATGTTGTATGGGGTTTGAAGTTTAGGATGTGTGTAATCAAGAAATGGTTAAAGAAGAAATTGTTCCTCGCAATTCTCAACAAGTTTCTCATGGTTTTCGAAATCACGTGCTTTCTCAGGAAATTGAAATAGAAACAAATAATCAGATTTATGTTGTAAATTTTTCTGATTGCTATGAATATGAAGATATGTCTGCTCCAATTATAAATCACGAAAATCAATTTTCTTCTTGTCAAATTTCACTTGAAATTTAGAAAGACAATGGAAAGATATTGTTGCAGCCTTGTGTTTTTATGGATAAGGAGAATATTGAGGAAATACATGGGTAGATAATCTCCTATTCATCACCAACCATTGAGAATCTATCACCAGGGATTAGCAAGCCTACATCCTTCATTTTTGAACCTAAATCTGCAGCAAATATCAAATATATGGTCAGTAGTGACATCAGCTTGCAACTTATTTATTTTGAAAAACAAAGAGAGGTACTCTCGTATGATTTTGATGATCTCGTGGCAAGATATATGGAGTTTCATTGGAGTCATCATTCTTATATTTATGACTACATAAATACAGATGTTTATAACTGTAAGAATGGGTTGTTAGTTCATTTTTTCTACTCTTCAGTTTCTTTAGCTATATGTGCTCATGGATGGAAGCAATTTTCATTTTATGATCCAGTTATTTGAATGGCTTATATGGAAGTTTGTTTATACTTAAGCATAGTAACAGGTGATCCAGCTAGTGTAGGGGTGTACATAAATAAGCTCAATTCATGAGCATTTGGTTTAGTTTGCATAATGTCTTTCAAATTTTGATTAGTTTATAGTGTGAAATAAAGAAGCAGAGCTACTCTTAAATCATGAACATACCACAGTTTGCAACATATGATTGTTTCTCAGTCTCCTAGCAGTTGAGTTTGTATATTGGCACGAACAAGTTATAAATTGCAGAAATTTGGAAGGAGGAGGATGACTCCATCGCCCAATGGAGACACTGGAAGCTTGTTCAGTTTGTTAGTTTGGATTTCAGTTTGGTTTTTTTAGCAGTTCTTTTTGTATTCAGTGTGAATAAATTTCCAAGTATGTTCTCAGTATCAGGCACATGTCTACAAAAGTTCTTGGCAACTCACAGGGAGCATGCCATCCCCCGTGGACCCAATGTTAGCTCTGGTATTTTCATGGTCAAATTTTGGTCTTAAAGATTCATATTTTTCCTATATACTCAAAATAACGCCTTCTTATATCGTTTTGGCTATTATTAGGTCTTATAACAGGTTTTGAGGCTTGAAATTGAAGTTTTGAAACAAGCATTACAGGAAGTTCCCGCAGCATCCTGTTTTCAAGAAAATGACATAGTGTTGGGTTTTAGAGATGGTTTTGTGATTATAAGGGATGCATTTAAACATGTTGTAGCCTTCATACACCATTTGTGATCATCAAAAAAGAGTTTTGGAGCAATCTTGTATGAAAAAGGAGAAAACGGACTGTTGAAAACAAGGGATTTTCTGGAAATGATTGTTTTTGTAGTCAAGTTAAAAATCAAGCTCTGACCAAACAAGGATGAATTTGTGAAAACAAAAATAGGATTTTCTCAAGCACGAGCACATCTCCAAAACCCTCTCTCTTTGTTTACACATGTGTCATGGTTTGGGAGATACGAGTAGATATTTACAACTCATTTTATTTTAGATTTGAAAATTCTAGAATTTCATGTTTTAGTCATCACTTTTGGGCACATATTACGAGGAGATGAAGACATATTTTGAAAAATGAAAAGAATATTTTATCAATAAAGAGCTAATCTAAAAACAAATCTCTCAGTTTTTACACAGCTATTATGGTTTGGGAGATATGAAGTGATTTTTGAGCCCTATTTTCACAAATTCGCCATATGTTGTGAAATGGGAAAGTCAATCCTTAGTTCGATTCCACATGTGCCATGAGGAGGTATCAAGTCAGGAAGATACATGGATGTTCAAGGAGGATATTTTTGTTAAATATCCTCAAATATTTTATTTGATTTGAATTTATTTAATGCTTTAAATGTCAAACCCTAGATTTTAGGTATGAGACTAATTTTCCAGATTTTTTATAATCTTGTTAATATGACTAAGTGAAAATTTGACCCTACGTGTCATCTATGTCTATGTTGAGTAGATCAGATCCAAACTTTGAGGATCTAGCTGTTATCTCATATATCTATAAAGCTCATGGAAAATCATATGTAAAGGGGGAGGGGGGGTTGATTCAGTCCGAGGGACTGAGAGAGAGTTGCAGAGGGGTTCGATCCCTGTTTTGGCTTGATATTTTATATCTAAAGACTGTTTTGAGTCATCTTGCCTCTGTAAAGACTTCGATTTCTAATAAAGTTAATGGTTAGTTTATGTGCTCTTTCTTTATTTACCATCTTCCTTATTTCTTCTTAAACACTATGTTGATGTTATATGATTGTATGACAAATGCTTATGTGCTGAAAATGTTGTTTTAAAAGATTTTCAGGAATATTTGCCACATTGGTGTTTCTTCTCCTTAAATCTTATATGGGATGGATTTCTAGATAAAGGTTTATTCTTCTGTTACATAAATACATTAAGGAACAAGATTGTTTATTAGTATAATTATCAGTTTTGTCTTTCCTTTCTCCCAATCACATCATCCAAAAATTTAAGCCACTAATCGTTAGTTTTGTTTACCTGACTTGTTGCACCTAGGTAAGTGATCTTAACAGATCAGATCATTATTCCCTTTCAAACCAAGCAAGATCTATCCATCTCTAAAAATCCTTATTGAACATTTTGAAACAAGGTGTGCTATTCTTGACTCAATAACAGTCTTTAGTTGACTTCTAGCCCTAACACTTACAAGGGGCTCCCAAAACTGGGAAATTTGCCCACTAAGAAAAGAAACAAAAAAATACAAACAACACCTGCAACCCAACACCTCTACCTTTGTTGTATGACCCTATACCCGCAACCTATATGAAATGTACGGTGCGCCCAACACATCCTATACAACGCATATGTATGCACCCTAAGCTATATGTTTGACGCATACAATGCTTCCTGCGGCTCTGTATGGCCTGTACATGCGTTTGATCTACTACCTAGATCTGTCCTTGCTATCAGATCTGTCTGTTGCAAACCTCAGTTTTCCAGACAACATAGAGATGCAACCAGTTGGAAACCAAGACCTCAACAAGAGGAAAAGGCCCCAAATACTTTGAAACCTATTGGGAAAGTTGATATAGAATATTGGTGTCTCCCATGTCAAGAGCCCCACAGGGAAGATGAGTACCCCCGACAAGACGAAGATTACCCTAATGATATAAACTTCATGATTTGCAATCTCAACGATGAACATGTTACTCAAGAACCGGTCAATGAAGCCAAAAGAATAGGAGAAAGAGAGGGGAGACTCTGGGCCTTAAGTAAATTGACAGATGATCAGAAAAAAGAATTGTGGAGGAGGAAAATTATAACCTATAGAAGAAAAAATGTCGTAGCCCCTCCATCACAGCCTAATACTCCCCTTCCATTAGCATAAAAGGTGGCTCCACCACCTCCACCGCCGATATGTGAGTTGTTTCCTAAGCCAACTCCTGCAGATGACATTCAATTGAATATATATGTTGCAAACATGTTTGGAAAATTGAATATGACGGTCCCAGTGACAGTGATGTGTAAAATCCCTTCTGTAAAGAGGGAAATTTTGAGGATATTACAGGTGCCAACTGAGAAGGAGGATCCTCCCATCATTTTGAACACTATGTATCTTGATCGACCAAGGGACAAGAACCCTCATTTCTATCTTTCATTAGGAATGAATGGCCTCCACTTGAAAAAATGCATCCTTGATTCAGGGGCCTTAGCAAATGTCATATCCTTGAAGGTAATGAAATGGCTTGGTTTGAAGACAACCCGACCTTATGGAAATGTTTGTGTTATTGCTTCAAGAAGAGTTAAGGTCTTGGGAGTATGTAAAGACGTTGATGTATTTTTAATAGATTTTCCACATATCAACGTCCTCATGGACATATTGGTGATCGATGTCCCTGATGCCTGGGGGATGCTCTTGTCAAGGACCTAGTCCTCGGCCCTTGGAGGTTTTCTTAGCATGGACCTTACACATGCATACATTCCCATGGGCGATGGCACGTATGAGATCTTACATAAGGGAAAAGAAAGATACACATGTGATTGATTTGAGGGGCCCCAACTATGTCAGTGAACACTACCATGATGTGCCTCCACAAGTTATTGAGTATGATCCATCTGAGTTACCCTTCATGCAGGAAGATCCCATAGAGATGTTTCTCCCATGGACAGATAAAAAGAAGACTACAAAGTACCATGGGAAGGAGTTGGGATCTATCCATATTATACAAGAAGAAGATGAGAAACATGAAGAAATCGTCAAAGAGACAGTCCACATAGAGCCTTCATATGATGAGAATACACCTTGCATTGATTTCAATGAAGTAATCCTTATGCTCATATGGGAAAAAAGAAAGGGCAAGCTCAGATATGACCAAGAAGACAACAATTCATGGCTTGGCCCTTACATCATCAGGAAGAAGTCTGACAAAGAAAGTTACTATCTGACAACTTTAGATGGGAAAAAGATGTCACTACCAGTAGATGGGTCTCTTCTCCAACCTCAAATCCAAGTCACATGACTTTTTCAGGGCCCATGCCCCAGGTAAGTAAGCATAGGTCTACTAGGAGATGTTGCAGTTCTCATGCACTCTATGGTGAGTACATGCCCCAAGTAGGAGCTAGATGTTATCCCCATTTTGTGGATAACTAAGGAGATCATGTCTCGAGGCCCTCGGGTTGCAGATATGGAGTGTCAATAAACTACATGACCAACAATACCATTTTGTACAGATGGAAAACCCACTCACCACCACAAATGGTCATAGTTTTGAAGATGGCATCCACCACACCAGCTGGCTTCCGAAAGGCAATGGGCCTTTCTCCATGAGGTACAAGTCAATATTATGGTGAGCATCATTTCAATATTTAAGCCATTTGATTATGTTGTATCTTATATTTCTCTAGATATCATGATATGTTCTTGGACATTATGCCTTTTTCCCTGCTTCACCTTGGTGGTTGACATTGTGCCCTAGTAAGTGGTTTTCTTTGGTGATGGGTTTTCTACTGGGAACTCCCTTAATGAGCCATCGTACCATTCTCGACCATACTTACCACTTTCCATCATTGTTCCCCTCCATTTCCTTATCTCTTGGTATATTAAGGTGTATTGACCCAAGAAGGGGTTGTCCCTCATTCTATGGGAAGAATGGGATAAAGGCTCAAAAGAGTTGATGTTGGGTAAAAGATAAAAGCCTTATATAAACCTTCCAGATGCTTCACCCAAGGATCACCCAAGAAAGCAATAAAACACTTATATTTGAATAAAGGGGACCCACAATATAATACATAATGATTAAAAGGTTAGTTGGAGGATGGGAGGTCTCATCACGAGTCGACCTATCACATCCATGAATATCTAGTGTATGACATTACCATCATCTGGTCACCAAACCAGGGTAATGGCTCTTAGTTGCATGGTTGAGAGAAAGGGGGTCTCATCACGAGCCAACCTTCTCATTTTCATTAGGTGTTTGTGGGTGACATTGCCATCATTTGGTCACCACGTCATGGCAATGACCTTCAACCTCTTCTTATGCTATATTGAAAGAAAACAAAGAAAGAAAGATAAAAGGAAATTGATGGGCTTGGAAAACGTGCATTGCGGACGAAGGTACCACACACCCTCTACAAAAGCACCCATGAATGAGACACTACGACCCCTTGTATGTCATGAACCCTATGCCCATTGAGTCTTGACCCTAACCACTTCATCCACTTTACATGGCTTAGAGAGGGATCTCTTGGAAACTCCCCTTGACCTAGGGCAAGACCTACCCAATATGATACCTCGTCAACCCTCCCATATTCAAGCTTGACAAGTCGCATGGTGTCTTTGAGCTGTTAATTGTTTGATATAGTGATCTTTGATGCACATGCTTAGATAACTTATTTATTGATTGGATTCACTTATCATGATGTTATGACTTGATATCCTTGGAGGACGTGCTCATTTTTCTTTGCAGGACCTAGTTGGTGGACAATTTTGGGAGAACAAGCCTAACTTGGGCTTCCATGGGGCTACAAGCCCACAAGTTGGATGTCAGGGGCCTGCATGCCAGATGAGAGAGATCGGACTTGGACAACCTTGATGATGACTTGGATGACCTAGCCCATCCCTCACTTGCCAAACGATTTTCCCAGGAGAGACAAAACATCCTATTTTTGAGCTTGACGTCATGTTTTTGGGTCTAGGGCATGGTGGTGAGGTGCGACTCTTTGACACATGGATGTTTTGAGGAGAGGGTCTTCACCATGATGAGAGTTCTTATATGCTTGACATGTGACTTTTGGAGGCCTACCCATGCTTCTCCAACACCAACGACTTCCTCAAAGTGGGAAAACGTCCCCTAAAGGGGTGGCGTCCTCCTAAATTAGGGTTTTATTTGTGCAAAAAGTGAAATTTTAAGTGAATTTTTTAATATTGCCTTGTTCAGGGGGGAATATTAGGGTTGTTGACCCTTAATCTTTTGGTTTACTCCTTAATTTGTGGACAAATTATGTTAACTACATTTTGTATAAATAGATATCATAAAATCTCATTTTTAATCATAACTATCCCTCTTGTGAGAGGCCTTGGTCTGAAATTTGTGCCACACTTGGCTCTTTTTATTTCTTGTGCACTTGTTTATGGTTATATATTGGTGAATGGTTGATAGAAGTCTAGCGCTAGCCTTGGATGATGTTTTCTATCTCTTGTGGTGGATTATCTTGGCATTTCTCTTGATCTTGGTATGGTTTTCTACTATTTTGATATCATTTTTTCAAGTCAAGTATTGTTATGCTAGAAGCTAGGTGGGAAGTATAAGGGAATACACCCCCACCATAGTCATCATCATTTTATTGTTTCGTCTCATTGATTACATAAGGGTTTGCTAAGATAAGTATAAGGGCATACACCCTCTTAGCCTAAACCCTAGTCTAGAGAAACTTGCATTGGGAAGTAAAAGGGCTTACACCCCCAAGGAGGTAGCTTTTCTAGCTCTTGTTTATTTGACTCCATTAACCCAATAGTAAAGGCACTAGTCATACTTATTTGCATTGGAGATATAAAATCATTGCCTTGGGAAACACAATTTTTTGGTCTTTTGAAAGATTTCTTGCTTGAAGTTGATTTGCCTTATTGAGAGGAGTCTTCCCCCACTAGGGTGTCCCCTCTCTTCCAATACTTTAATTGTTGTTACAAACTTTAACTTACAGCCATTAGGGATGCATAACCCTAGCTACTAACACTCTCATAACTCCTAAACTAACCCTAGACTAACTCCTAAACTTTGTTCACTTGCCCTACTAACTAGGGTGCATCTTTTGGGATAGCTCTTGGCATTTTTTCATGGTTGATTTCATCGTTGCATGACATTGAATGCTACAGTCATAAGGCTGTAATTTTCTGCAGAAAACACAAGTTTACAACAACCATCTTCTCTAGCTTCTTAAGTGCCATCTTTCAACCTATATACATTGTTAATCTTGATGTTGATTTACTTAACTAGTTTAGATCTTTGTATGTTGATTTAAATATTTGATTTGCTGATATAAACTATCATTTATTGTTGCATATTAGGGACAAAAAGATTAACTTGTTGATCCAACTACCATATATCTTTGCAAAGTGTAGTTTCTTGTGTCTCAGGCAAGTACAATCATCCAGAGAAGTACTATACATGTGGGGCAACAATTACTTGACTTACAATGAATCTTTTCTCACCTTTCATCCCACTTGGACTTGACCTATAGGGGCTTCAATTCCATCCATCTCTATCTCTATATCAATCCCCCTAGGTTCATCAAAATCACCTCTCTAGAGTGACCTAGTCACCCTTGAAGTGTGGGACCTACATCGAGGTGACATTGTGTGTAGGATTCCCAAGTTGTAGCACTTGATTTGTGGTTGGGTCGGGATTTTCTCAACCTACAACTTGTGCTATAACAAGACTTTCTTGTAGACAAAGAACAATGGATCGTTGCGGATTCTGGTACACAACTCATTGATACATAAACTAATGGTATTCAATCTACTGATATGTCGAAAGAATATTAGGAAAAGTTGGATAGAAGAGAAAGAAGTACGATTAGGATCTTCCTGACAGATTCAATGTCACTGACTCATTGAATGTGTCAGGAGAATATACAGCCAATGAACTATGGGAAAAGTTGGGGAATTTGTATCAATCAAAGTCCCTGGTAAACAAGTTGTTTCTTCGAAAGAAGTTGTATCATCTTAGGATGGAAGATGGAGATTCTGTGACAAAGCATCTAAATGCCTTCAATACTTTGGTAAGTCAACTTGTTTCTGTTAATATTACACTTGCAAAAGAAGATAAGTGTATTACTTTGTTATGTTTTTTTCTAGACTCTTGGGATAATATAGTTGTAGAAATTGGTAGTACCACACAATTTGCATTGAGTATGAGGATGTAGTTGCATCCTTGTTATCGAAATAGATGAGGTAGAAAAGCATGGATAGTCATAGCACATATGTTTTATTTATAAGACGTCATCCCCAAGATAGGAATACACATAAGTCTTCGATGGGGGGATCTAAATCTAAAGGTATATCGAAATCCCTAAGAAAATATTTGAGGAAATGTTGGAAATGTGGTAAAGCTAGGCACTATAAGAAAGATTGCAGGTCTAAGAAAGTTGATAAAGTAAAGGGATTTGATGATGTCTCTTCCATAGAGGAAAAAACCTCCACAAAAGGAGGTGATGTTTACCTGGCATCTACAGGTAAACATGTAAATCATGATGTATGGTTGATCGACTCAGGTGCATCATTTCATACGACTCCTCACATGGAGTGGTTTAGTGAATATGAAAAGTACAATGGTGGTGATGTCTTCCCAGGAGATGACTCGCCAACCAAAAGCATGGGACATGGATGGATCAAGTTGTTGATGAAAGATGGAAGGATTATAACTCTCCCTAGAGTTCTGCATATTCTAGATCTAGCTAGGAGCCTAACATTGATAAGTAAGTTAGATGATGCATGTGTGAACACTTTATTGAGAAAGGGCACCTGCAAAATGGTACGAGGAGCAATGGTGTTTATGCAGGTGGTTCAGTGTGGAACTTTGTACAATTTATTGGGAAGCACTTATATTGATGGGTGTAATAGTTCTATTGTCCCTAAGAAGAAAAATAAAGAAGATAGGATCCATAGTATCCCTGGAAACAAAACCATGTTGTGACATCAAAGATTGGGACATATTTGAGAAAAGGGCCTTCAAACACTACACGGTAAAGGTATAGTTGATGGTATGTTTAATTCCACCTTGGATTTTGATTTATGTGAACATTGCATACATGGTAAACAAAATCAAGTAAGATTCTCATCTGGTGCTACAAGAGAAAAGAAGATCTTAGAGTTGATACACAGTGATATGCTCGGACCTGTGTTTGTTATGTCTCTAGGTAAATTTGTGTATTATGTTTCATTCATAGATGATTTCTCAAGGAATACATGGATTTATTTTCTTAAGAAGAAATATGAGGTATTTGATAAATTTAAAGAGTTTAAGGCTCTAGTAGAAAATCAAACAAAGAAGAAAATAAAGGTGTTGAGGATAGATACTGGTGGAAAATTTTGTGGGAATGAATTCAAAGATTTTTGTAAGAAGTGTGGTATAGCAAGGAAGAAGACTACTCCATACACACCTCAACATAATGGAGTTGCAGAAAGGATGGACAATATGTTGATACAAAAATCAAGGAGCATGCTTAGTGATGTCGAGTTAGGATAAGAATTATGGGTAGAGGAAGTGGGTATTGCATGTTACCTGAAGTGGGTATTGCATGTTACCTGGTAAATAGATCACACTCATCAACATTGGTGGAAAAAACTCTGCATGAGGTATGGAATGGTAAGAAACCATCTCTTGAACATCTCAAAGTGTTTGGTTATGATGATTATGTACATGTTCCAAAGGAAAATAGGAGTAAGCTAGATAATAAAGCTAAAAAGTGTATTTTTATTGGTTATAAAGATGGCATGAAAGGTTATAAGCTTTGAAACCCGTAAACTAAGAAGATTGTTTACAGTTGAGATGTTTGTAGAGAGGTTAAAGATGTTCCCAAACATAAATTCCTACCAAGGAAAGAAGAACCTAAGAAAATAGAGTTTGAGTTGGATGATGCAAAATATGAATCAACAAAAGAAGATGAATAAGAAGAAGAAGAACTTCATACTCCAATATTGAGGAGATCAATGAGGGAAATAAGGCAACCAAAAAGGTATAGTCCACCTGATTTTCGTGGTAATTTTTCTTTATCTATTACTGATGATGATCCTATAACTTTTAGGGAAGAAATCAATTCAGAGGATAGTAAACTCTAGAAGGAGGTCATGGTTGAAAAGATGGATGCCTTGGATAAGAATGAGGCATGGGATCTAGTTGAGTTGTCAACTAGAGGAAAGGCCATTGGCAACAAATGAGTGTTTAAGAAGAAGTTTAAAGCAAAAGGTAAAGTGAAGAAATACAAAGCTCGGTTAGTAGCAAAAGGTTAATCTCAGGTAGAGGGAATTGACTTTGGTGAAATTTGTTCTCCTTTTGCCAAGTTAAATTCTATTAGATTTATTTTATCTGTTATTGTTACTTTTGATTTTGAAGTAGAATAGATGGATGTGAAGACAACATTCCTACATGGGAATCTGGAAGAAGAAATCTACATGAAGCAACTAGAAGGATTTGCACTCAAGGGAAAGAACGAGTTGGTTTGTAAGCTAAAGAAGTCATTGTATGGTCTGAAGAAATCACCTAGGAGGTGGTACCAAAAGTTTGACACATATATCCTTGGACTGGGATTTGTAAAAAGCAGGGTTGATAACTATTTATATTCCAATTAGGTTGGTAATCACTTCATGTATTTAGTGTTGTATGTCGATGACATGTTGCTGGGAGAAAATAACATGAATTTTATTAAGAAGGTGATATCACAACTATTCTCCAAATTTGACATGAAGGATCTCGGTGTTGCTAACTTCATTATGGGAATGGAGATTAAAATAGATCATGCAAACATGAAACGTTGGTTGAATCAAAGAAAATATGTTGAGGCGATATCACAAAGGTTTAATATGCAAGAAAGTAAACCAGTCAAGGTTTTTATTCCTGTAGGTATAAATTTATATGTAGATCAGTGTCCCAAGAAATAGGAAGAGGAAAATGACACGTCACATGTTCCATATGCTAATGTGGTTGGTATCCTGAAGTATGCAATGTTTTGTACTAGACTGGACATTGCACATGCAATGGGATTTTTGAGCAGGTATATGTCAAAACCAGGGAAGGAGCATTGGACAATAGTAAAGAGAGTTTTCAAGTATTTGCATGGCACTTCTAATTATGGATTGTGCTACCAAGAAAGACCAAGATTGTACAAAAGTGTTGGACATACATGGGTTTATTGATGCAGACTGGGCTAGACATCTCGATCGAAGAAGATCTACAAGTGGGTATGTGTTTAACCTATTTGGAGGAGAAATCAATTGGATGAGAAAAAGATAGGTTGTAGTGGCACTCTCAACTACAGAAATTGAATACATGGAAGCCACACATACAAATACGGAAGTGATATGGTTACTGAGATTGTGTTCAGGTATTGGGTTGGTACAACAAAAAGTAAGATTAAATTGCAACAGTCAGAGTGCCATCTTCTTGACAAAGAACCCAACTTATCATTCAAAGACAAAGCATATTCATGTCCAGTATCACTTTGTGAGAGACATGGTTGAAGACAAAAAGGTGTTGCTCGAGAAGGTTGACACTTTGAAGAATGTTGTAGATTTGTTGACAAAGTTTGTGAGCACTAAGAAGTTTTCCTAGTGTAGAGAAACAATGGGCATCGTTTCCCTAGATTGTTGACTATGTAATCATGTGACCCCTGAAAGTTGGGTAGGTGTTATATTTTTTGCATGTGTGTGGGGGGGTGCACCAAATTTGACGACTGCGTCTGACGATCCCATCACATGTCACTCTTTGTGAGTGTGTGCGTCGAGCACTACCCAAGGGGGGGATAAGATTGGTCGCCCCTGGTTACGCAAAGCATTCAAGACAAAGCCCCAAAAAAAAAATTAGGGGGGTTGTTTTTGTTATTTTAGCGTTTTTCGCTATTTTTAACAGATTTCTAAATTAATCTCGAATTAAGGAATTCGGGTTTTATTAGTTGCATAATACCTAAAATATTGTATATATTGTATTGTGAATGGTGAAATTAATACAATAAAGAGTTGAGAGGTGTGGCACTAAGGAAGGCCATTTTTCTCCCGATTAAGGGTTTCCATCGTAAATCTTTGTGTACTATGTGCATGAGCCATTGATTAATTTATGTTTTGCTTAAGAATCTGTATGCATTGTTTTACTTCACAAGTTTAAAACTTACATCCTCATCTTCTTGAATTTTAACATTGTTGTATTTTAAAACATTTGTATAACATTTTCATTCTTTAACAAATTCTTTTCTTTATCCCATCTCCTTCCAGGTGAGCCCATGTTGTTGCCAATCTATAAACCTCTCCCAATTCATAATTTTTCTAAGAGAGTAAAATCATGTACTTATAAAATCTTGGATCAACCGAAGAGATAATCTATGCATACCTTTACTACCTATCTAAGGATCAAAGCCTATTTGAACTTTCTCACCCTTGCCCACCTTCTAGATTGGTCAATTACCTACCAAATGTTATGCACCAAATACGCCAAATAGCACAAAAAGAGAAAGATAAGTAACTCCATGCCTTGAGAATGAAAGAGAAGAACGACTATGAAGCCTCTTCAAGGGGGAAACCTCCTTTTACAATAGAGCAAATGTACAAAATTAGATGGTTTCTAAAACTAGGTCTCTTTGGTATATCTACGAGACAAGGGGTACCATTACAATTAAAGGGTCTAGCCAACAACACTAATACAACAATAGAAATTCAATAACTCAATATCTAGGGCTTAACATGCCCCTCCCTTTCAAACAAGTGTTGCCCTCAACACTTGATTAGTTGTGGATGTTTTTGTGAGAAGAACTCATCTTCTCATGTCGCCTCTTCTACTGGTAGGTTCTTCCACTTGATGAGGTACTCAATAATTCCTAGATTTCATAGTTTCTTGATCTTTATTTCAAGGAGTGTTTCTTGTTCTAGTATGATTTTATCTTCTTCATTAATCTTTGGTAAATTAATTTGAAATGATATCTTGTTGTTGATTACCTTTGTTGAGCAAAAAACATGGAATACTCTATGTACACATGAAGATGGAGGAAACTCCAATTTGTATGTCATACCTTCAATCTTTTGCAACACCTTATAGGGACCATAGTAATTGGGTGCTAATTTATTGTCTTTTTTTATTTCTTGAGGGACATCTGTTTGTACAGTTGTAGTCTCATAAATACCCAACTTCCCACTTCAAATTCTATTTCATTGTGATGTTGATATGCTTGTTGTTTCATCCTATTTTGTGTTGTAATCAAGTTGTCGTTCTATAGTTTGAGAACCTCTTGTTGGTGCTCTAAGTGGTCCACTACTTGAACCTTTGCTTTCCCTCTCAAGGGTGATGTGATGGATGGAGGATGATGTACATAAAGTGTCATAAATAGAGAATTTTTTTATGAAGTATGGAAGGACATGGTGTACCACCATTATGCCAAGACTCATTTGAAACCAATTTTAGGATTAGTCAAAAACCCTAATTTCCACAAGCTATTTTTGAAAGTATAACAAATTGTTGTATTTATGTTATTACTAAATAAAAGCTAAGGTGCACGAAATGTGGAAACATGTACAAGTTTTTGGAACGGGAATTCCTAGAAACATGACCCCCCCAAAATGGGTATGTGGGGGAAACATGGTCTATCAAAAATACAAAAAATATAAATATAAAGTATTTTTTTGAATAACACATTATCTTGCAAGAAAATAAGAATGATACACATAAATGACATTTTAGAAGACCCGTGTCTATATTAACTCTCATAGATGATTACATGACAAAAAATATCATACCTTGGTGGTCTTGACTAATGTCAATCCAATACCCTCATACATGATAGAATCTAATGGAAACACTACAATCCTACCAACCTTGAAATCTTGAACATTATTAAGTTTGTTGAATTCTAAATGGGATATGAAATTATACTATCTCCATATGAAGTTCGATGAGGTTGGAACCACTCTCAAACAAATTGAAACAACTAGTAGTAATGTTAAAAAATTAAGTAGAATGATAAAGAAGGTGAGATAAAAGAGAATGTCAACTTCTACATTAGAAATTTAATATTACCATTAATTACAAAAGTGACAAACTCCTCAAAGCGCAATCCCCTATCTATGTTTTGTCTTAAAGGGTCATTGGCACGAGTAGAGTGATTTTTTAATGGGTTCCATTACAATAGAGTCTAGTACCCCCTTATGATATAAATTACCATGCATCAAAGGGTTAGTCTTGTGCAACTTGGGAAGGATACCCACTATCACCTCAGTAGCTCTTTCTTTCCCTTTTGGTTGGCTTTCTCCAACTCAAGGGAGGCTTCCCTAAGGATATGATTATCAAGGCTATGGAGTATGCCTTGATAAAACAAACTGGTTGTAGTATGTGGAAGTTAAGTGGAAATGGGAAAGGGGGTTTGGGAAAGAAAGGAAATGAAGGAAAAGGATAAACGAGGGAATGAAATGAAAAGGGACTAGTGTCTATCGATATAAGGGCTAATGGAGTCCCGAGACAGTGCAAAATGAGTGGATTGATTTATCACCGTCAACAATTTTGAGGTAGGCTATGAGGTAGAAAGATTAATTTGACACCTTCCACTCAATTAGATGAAATATCTAGTTTTAAACCTTCATCAATTAGTTTGTACCTAAGAAAAAGTGAACTTGTTTAATACATTAAACCTTGAGTTGCTTGCTGGAAATTATGATGTCGTAACTAATCTTGGAGGGCTCACATTGACACACATCAAATTAACATAAAGGTGTTGTTTTATTAGTTGAATTATTATCTAATCAATAACTAAATATGATAGAAGAAAAGAAACAAAGCTAAAACAAGACAACAAATAAGACAAGAGGGAAAGCCTCACATTGTTTATTCCTAGATGAGTAGTATTCTCATAACTAGGCCTTTATGTTAGAATGAAAGAAAGTTTCTACAATAGATTTACAACAAATGAATATCATAGAAAATAACCATACTCCAAAACAACAATACCTCATTTCGTCATTAGTCTTCAAATTTGATACACAAAGGAGCCCCTTACCATCATTTCCAAGCTCCAATCTTCAATCACTACTCTCACTCCACAATTCTCCAATTTCCAATTATCTCATGAAATGAAGAGAAGATCCTCTTTATATAGAGGAAAATGCATCCCTCTTACAATAAAATACTATATTTTCTAATTAAATCCATGACAAGTCAAACAATAATAAAATAATGGAGTAGTTAAGCAACATCCTCTAAAAATAGCACAAGGTGGGGTGCCTCCTCTAAATGAGTGGTTGACCATGTCAAGTGATCCATCAAATAGTAAAACAATGCATCAATAGTGCACCCCCCAAGATTCATGCATGCAAATACAATAAAATATTCTTGACATGGGAGAGTGTTGCATAACCACCATCCCAAAATAGCAAGTGGTCCACAAGAGAGTGCTCCACAAGAAAGGTTTGGTCAAGCCTCCAACAACTTT
>JZKD02S0455957.1:0-17465 GCA_000966675.3 Picea glauca | reverse complement strand
AGTTGTATTGGTGATTGATCTTGGTGAGTAGATCTGATTTGGTTGATAAGATTGATGAGACAAGTTGTTGTGATAGGTTATTTGGAAAGGTTTTTGTGACAGGTTATTTGTACAAGTTTGGTGCATGGTTGATGCACTTTTTCATGGTACAGGTTGATGCATGGTTGATGCATGGTTCATGTTATTGGTACAGGTTGTTTGGTGTAGGTTGATTGGTACAATTTTACAGCAATATATCTCATAGTGATAGTGTGGCAGTGGTTCCATCATTCTACTTATACGTCAAGGTGGTTGGGCGGGGAAAGGACAGGTGGTTGTAGCCACCTTCCGGTTGTAGCCGGAGAACATAGGGGGTTGTAGCCTCCTTCTAGTTGTAGCCAGAGAATTGGGGAGTTGGAGCATCCCTCAGGTTGTAGCCTAGGAAACTAGGGGGTTGGAGCCGCCTTCCAGTTGCATCTAGAAAACAAAGGAAGTTGGTGCTTCCAATGAATGTAATTCTTAAAGACATATAAGAAAAAAAAAATCGTGGTTTTCTCCAGCTTTGGGTTTCCACGTAAAAACAATGGTGTACTGTGTATGTGTATGATTGCTCATTTGTCCATTGTTGATTTACTCTGCAATTATTGGATGATAATGCTACATTGATATAACACTTGCATTATATGGTTAAAAATGATTATATTGTTCTATTATTGATTCACTCCCCCTCTCAGTAATCCAACACATTTTCCATTCTACATGATGGTATGATCTGTTCATTTTTTCACACACCTTCCCTAGGACCCCCTGTCTCAACACCTAGGTTATAGGTACGCTTTTTCACTATCGTTTTGTTTTTCTTCCAAGTTCCAGTATCAATTTATTTACTTTCAGGTATTTTTCACTTCGGATATTTGGTTTTTGTGCACAACTACTTGTCAACAAGTTCACATAACCTTACTTCATGACCATTCCACGACCCCTTCAAGTATATCCTTCTTCAAAGCTATCATGTATCCACTCCCTCTACGAATAATTCCATTTACCAGTATCATTCCTCTACATATGCCTTTAAGATCACATTTCCTGATATCACAACAATCTCACCCAGTTCCACTTGCATCAGATTGTTGTTTTCTAGTAGTTTCTTACCCACATGGGTTGTTCCAATTTTTAGCTCC
Organism: Picea glauca; assembly: GCA_000966675.3. NCBI lineage: Eukaryota > Viridiplantae > Streptophyta > Pinopsida > Pinales > Pinaceae > Picea > Picea glauca. The sequence goes on along the minus strand of JZKD02S0455957.1, from coordinate 16,305 downwards.
CATGGAAAATTAGAATCCATGTTATTGTATCTCATCAAACGGGAGTCTAACACAATTCATACTTCTGAGAATGAACCTCATACTTCTTCTCAACATATTTATAGCTCAAACACCCATGGACTCTCGAATTATCACAAGTTTTTGATTTTTTTTGTTGAATTCACCTCCACATTTTCATTGGACCCTCATATCCTCCAATATCAATGGCCCATTTGTATTCCAATCCATGATTCATCCACCTACATAGAGACCTACCCTTGGGGTCCCCTCCCCTCATTTTTCTCACAAAATCCCACCTAACCAAGTCGATCCAGTTCATCACTAGGGAACTCGTCTCTGTGTTTATGCATTCAACCCAATAATTCTTTATTCATTTGGTAATTGTAAAAAATACCTTTTTATTTACAACAAGCAAGTAGACTTAGGCCATCACATCCAATGGCACCATTTTTCACTTAGCGACAACCATAGTCACCCTTGGTTGGATCATTCACATTGAACAACCATGTCTACAAACACCCATCTTATCGGCCAAACCTCATCTATCCAAGTACCCTTTATTTTGATCCTCGATTTTTTTTCCATAACTTCCTATTCTTTGTAAACTCATCACCCTCAGTTACAATTTGAAAATACCTTGCCAGTGTCTGATTGTCCCCATGACATTAGACCACTTTTTATCTAATTGAATATTTGACTGCCRCCACTTTCAACCATCATATATTCTYTGACCAAGGGAAGTATTGAGTCCCATTTACCATTGGCCTCGTCCATATTTATCAACCACACATCACTCTTACAAGTCGTTACCTAGTATCATATTGATTAATTGATTTCAAAGGGCACCTTTCTCTTTACATTCGTGGCTCCATTCTCATCGACCTCAACACCAGTTTCTAGGAAAGTTTTAGTATCTCAGTTCCCATTACCATACAAATGGTGATCCTCGGACATGACAGAGAGAGTCATCGTTTCTCTCTACTTTCGTTGGCTCCTTGATGTTTAGCATCAACACATATCCACATCATGGTGGATCTTACTTTGCGACAGTTGCAGTTTCTAGTTCCATTCAAAGACCCCTAGGATTGATATTCCATTAATTCCTTCAAGTATTGAACACACACCCCAAGTGTTCACTTGAATCTTAAGGACACATTCTCCTCTAGAACCATCATTTTATGTTACCAACACCCCTAAGGGCGGTGCATATCTCTACTTAATCAATTTTCCAGTTACAATATCATCGCAGTATTCATACTTCTAATGATCGAAAAAGAGACCTCAACCTTATGTCCATTATTATACTCATTTTTTTTATAACATGAGCATGGGGCATGCTCGCCTCGTTTGTATAAAATAATTTCATTTTTTAGCAGGATTATATGTTTGCAGGTAGACCTCTCCTTCTTCCTCCATGTGTGGCCCTTGTCCCTTCGAACCTTTTTTCTCTCCCTACAACAAAGTATCAGTGTACAAAGAAAAAAAAAGATGATTATTTCGACTATACATATGCTCCTAACCTCACACATCAGGGGGCATATATTATCACCTAAAAATTGCCCATGGAGATATATAGATGATCATTGGAAGGGTAATCAGTTCAGTACACTAAAATGCATTATCATGGCATTAATACACCATCTTCAGTAGGAAAAAAACTATACAAAGTACATTTTTTTTTATCATCTACATGACTCAACAATCTAGATATTGTGTAATTTGTGTGCACCTGCATGACTATTCCTTCGAATGTCATGTGGATTGACCAGAAGTGAAGATTCGCCAAATTTCAGTGCATTAATGACCAAGAATCCCATTAAATGCAATTCCTGGATGAAGGACAAAAAGGCCTCGAGCTCATTGGCATTGAAGGTTGGTACTACAAGTGGGTTCATTTCCACTCATTAGTGGAAAGCTACACCCAAGTGGCCTTCCCTTTTCCATTGAAACGAGTATTTATCAACTTTGTTGGAGGCCTATAAAATGAAGACATTGACATGCACAAAAACAAGAGAAGTCAAAGAAAATTTATGTTGTGTGCATGAGCTTAGAGAATCCTTGTTTCTCACAATCTCATCCATACTTGCATAAGAATTATATCTCAGTGTATTTAACCTCTCACCTATTGAGAGCTTTGTACACATCTTCTAACCATTTCATTTTGAGAGAGAAAGGTTCCAGAAGGGAAAAAAAAACCATCCCAAGGAGGAAGAAGGGAGCTCACCTACTCATCAACTCCTTTATGGTGTTGTACTCAAGGTATTTCCATTGGTATAACAAATATCATCTTGTTTTATGCTTGTTCTTACATTTTGTGCTCTTTTTTCCTTATTATGTTTGGATTATTTGTATTATGGTGTATCACTAACACTCTAACAATTGATTGTGGTGCTATTAAAGCATAGGCTAACACTAAATTGTATGTTTTGCTCACCCAAGTGGCAAAAGGGACAAAACACATACATCATTAATCCATACATCATGGATCAAAATTTGAATTTTGAAATTTGAACTCTTTCCCACTCTATTGTAAACTTTCATTTAACAAATGTGTGGGTCGATATCATAATGATGAAATGTACAAGGAATGATGGGATACCGAAGTCAAATCTGATAATACATGGTGTATATGATGGTGGCAATAGGATACAAGGTCGAATGGCTCCTCACAATAATAGAGTACATGTTTGAATGACTCCTCGCACCTTCTAATCAAGTTTAGACTCCTAAATGTTGGTGGGTACCTTGAATTAGAAGAGTTTCCAAGTATGGAAACATTGGTATATTTGGAGGTGTTGCTGAAAAATACATGTGTGAAGCTCAAGAGCATACGGGAGTTGGCATAGTTGTCAAAGTTGCGACACCTAAATGTTAATGGGTGCTCTAAGTTAAAAGATATTCCAAATATGGAAACATTGGTATCTTTGGGGGTGTTAGAGGTAGACATATGTGATATTGACGATAATATTGGGGCTGGTGCAACTGAAAAATCTTCAACGTCGAAATGCTAGTGGGTGATCTCAGTTAGAAGAACTACCATGTAAGGAAACTGGTGGACTTCTATTTTGACATATTTTTGCTACAAAAACACTCCCTTTCTAGCCTATAACATGTATCCATTTTTCCTCTTTCCATTGTGTTTAAAACTCATTCCCTTACCTTATTATGATTTTTCTCAAGGTATATACATTTTCCATTTGTTCTCTTATTTTCTTTTTATGGTTTGAGTTAAAGTGTGTTTTGAGATTGTTTGGATTATTGTACATATATATGCATCCATGTTATGATCATAAGGTCCTTTCTAACTCAAATTTCTATGAGAATGATCACCATTTACAGGTCAGCATGAATTAGTCTCGGTCATACCTCTTACACATTCGTAAGGGATTAACCTTCAAACCCTACCTTTGAATTCACAAATGAGAACAAGTGGTTCTCTTGAATATCGAGGGTATTGAAGATATATCAATGAATATGTGGTATACAATGGTTAGGATCATAGGGATTCATCATGATAAGGGATTGATCACGGACATGGTTGTGAGAATCTCAATGATTCCATCAATAGTGATGCATTAACGTGCTTGTGTCTTAAATGATCCTGTAGATCGAACGAAGCATCGAGCCGCATTATCACATAATTGCATAACCATGATAACGTTGGAGGAACCCACGACCACAAGTTGCAGTCAAATATTTCAAAGCGAGAAGAGGAGTTTTGATGACTTGGTTGGTCGAGGATTGCACGAATGGGTAGATGTTGGAACTGATTATGCCTCAAAGCCAATCAAAATATTGTTATAGTTTTTTATTTGATGTTGTGTTAGAGTTGGTATCAAATTTTGAGGGGCCTGCCCCTCCATTTATGGAGAAGGCATGCCCCCTTCTCATGTGCATATGTGTGTATCATCGCCTCAGAGAGGATGATCATTTGTAGTATCAGACTTATACTGAAAATATTTGCTCTATAATTTTGGTTTTCAAACTCAATATAGCGCTTGGATTTTATGTGTGGGATTTCAACATAACATTGTTCTGGTGACTTTGTGAGAGAAAGCACAGGCCAAACCTTGAGGGGGCCCACTCGAGGTAAGGCACCGTGTTATTTCTATATGTTGTAGTTTAGTTTCAATTCTATTTGTTGGTTAATTATTTTTCTATGATAGTATTGGTTATGCTTCCTTGCATGCTTCATTTCATCATTATGTAAATTATGCTACCAAATCACCCTATTCTTTCCCAAAGCTTGGTATACAGAGCTTATGTTGAGTTTTGTATTCCTAACTACTTTACTATATGAGGTGCCATTAACCAAGTCAAGGGTTACAAATATCATTGATTATATTGTTATAAACTTATGGTTTGATTTAGATTAGAGTAGATTAGATCATATGATAGATTATATTTTATTCAGAATGTTGTGTGATTCATTTTTATTTCTTGGAAAGAATGTTATAGGATTAAGTGTGTTATGGAATCACTTTATTCTTGATCTCACTTGGTGAATAGAGTTGAATGGTGAAGTCACGAGCATGATTCTTAGTGATTTTATTATGTGAGGTGCCACCAACTGGGTTGGGGATCAAGAATATTGTTAATTCCCTTTTCCATGATTTAGCTTGGATTTATGATTGAGATGGTTTTCATTTACTTTATTTGTCAAATAGATTAAATTGCATGGTAGTGGAAAATTCATTTTCTGTGTATATTGCATTGAGGGCCTGACAAGATCACACAAGACTCTGGGTTGATATATTAAATGATTGTTTATTATGAGAACATCCAAAAAAATAGGAAGACATATGTACACATTGTCATTTTTTGTGTTGTTGTCGGGGAGGCACTCAAAGAACTAAGATTTTTTCCTTAGAATCATCATAGAAAAGATATCAAGATGAAGAGAACCTTAGGAAACTATCGACTACCCCTTTGATAAACTTCACTCATGATATCATACATTAAAAATCATTATAGGATGCATGACTAGAGGCACTAGAAACCCTCCCAGTCATGGTGCGGGAACCACCCACAACACTAGAAATCATACAAGAAAACCTAAAGAAAAAAGAGACCCTCAAGGAGTCCCTAGGGCTCATCCCTTTTCACAAGTAGCATCCCATATTCTAGATAGTCCACCAAAAATTGATTCTACAAATAGTATAGTGATAAACTCTCCTACTTCTGAATCTCTAAGGACCAAGACAATTCGTTGAAGAACCAGAGCCTTCCATTGCATCAGATGAATCCCTTTGGAGAGTTAAGTTTCTATATATGGGGGAAGAAGTAGAAGCACCAAAACAAAAAGAAAAAATCATGTTTGAATTCCCCATTCAAGAATCTAATGGCATAATCCAGATGAAAAATATATCACCATCTTCCTTAACAAACTTTCATGGTTTTCCCAGTGAGGACCCATATACTTTCCTCTTTGAATTTGATATCCTTTTTCGAAGCTATGACTATTCCTATGATTCCTATAAGCTAAAATTGTTTCTAACTACCTTAAAAGAAGCAACCCTTTGCTGGTTCATGGGGCTCGAAAGTAACTTTATTAATACCTAGGATGAAAGGAGACAATTTTTTTTACAAAAATACTAGGATTATTGTAAGGTGAGGAATATTCGTGAGGAAATATTTAAGATGACATAGAGAGAGGAAGAAATCCTAGAATATTATGTCGAAAGGTTCCAATACAATTTGCAGAGGACTAAACAGAATGCACTTGATTCCAAGACTCTGTAGATTATCCTTCTTAGAGGAATTAAGAATTATTGTATGGATGCATTAAACCTTATGGGAGTTGGAGACATCTCCCAAACGACATATGGTGATATATGTGAATTATGCAAACACTATTCACAAGGTACCACTAAATCCGAGAGAGGCCTTAGGGATATTGCCTCCATGGTCACTAAGTCATCTAGCAGAGGAGGAGTTACAAGGGTCGAGATGGGGAACATATTGGAAAACTTCAAAAATAACATTCTTAGCTCACTTAGCTCCCAGTTGGGTACTTTTCAAGCTAAGAAAAAGAAAGAGGAAGTTGACCTAGTGTTGGTCGTCTTATGTTCTAGGTGTCGAAAAAAACACCCCTTACAGGAGTGTCCTTTGGATAGTATAGAGGTATGTGTCATCTATGAACAAAATCATGCTACCAACTATTGCCACTTCTTACCTAATCTTAAGGAAGTCTACCAAGGGAGCAATGAGGAAGGCAAAAAAATATGTTTTGTGGCCCAAAAGTGGCCATGGCCACCTCAAGCACTAGGTATGGCACAAGATCCATCCCAATAACCTCAATATCTTACCACATACCAATACCCACAACATAATTGGTATGCTCCCATGTTGTGGAAACAATCGAACCCTTGAGCTCAAAACCAAGCATGGAAAGAAGGTTGGAGAGGGCCTACACCTCAACAATCCAAACTTCACTCACATTCCCCAGTCCGACATCAACAAGAATTACAACTACCACCCAACCAACCTCCTCAAAGGCCATCACAATTACCTTACCAACCCATACCTAACCCAAACAATAAAGTAGTACAACCCACCTGCAATGTTCAACTACCCCTTTTTCCGACATATGTCATTTCCCTTGTGGAATGTAAGGATATTCACCTACGATCATGGAAAGTGATTTAGGATCAAACTTTCCCCATCAGCCAAGAATAGGATGATGAGGGAAATATTATTGAATTGGATGATCAAATCACTAACCCCTCTCAGGAAAACCAAGATACCACTTCAAAACAACCTCATAAACAATAATTTCTCCCAAATCCTCCTTATCTTGAAAGGTTATTCATAGAAAACCCCCCACACAACTATTGTTTTATCTTTTAGGGGAAATTCAAAATGTGTGTGTTAAGGTTCCTCTATTCTGGGACATCAAGGATGTCCCAATCAATTTTATGGATATTTGGGAACGTTTTTTTAGAAATCCGGGTAGGATGAAGAAAGACCTGAAGACTATTCATGTAATAGGGAAGTTGGTTGATCTAGTGCTAGGAAAATTATTTATGGCCAAATATATGGACCCATGAAGTCCGGTTGTCAAAGTTAACATCAATAATACTTCCATTTCCAATACTTTGATCAACCTAGGGGAAGTTATAAATGTTATGACCAAAGATACAATGGAAAAACTTCAATTTCCTAGTCTACGACCAACCCCTACAGTCCTTCAATTAGCAAATAGGTCTACAGTAAAGCCCGATGGAATGCTAGAAGATATAGTTGTTTTTGTAGATTCATGGGAATACCCATCTAAATTTATAGTCCCGCAACTGAAATCCAATCTAGTAGTATATCCATTTATCTTGGAAAGACCTTGTTCGGCCACTGTTTATGCATATATTAGCTGCAAGTCAGAAGATATGACCATCTCCCATGAAAATTCCACTAAGAATCTTACCCCCTATCCTCCTGCTAAGCCTTATATCGCCTCATAAATCTCCCTTTTGGTTTGAAGACATCGATGAGGAATCTACTTGGCCTTTGTTAACTCTTGATTAGGAATCAACCTTTAGAAAAGACACTGAGGATGATTTCATTTTCACTTTCATATCACATCCTCATACAACCAACCATGCAACTTTCGATCATATATTAGAGAAACATTTCCATGAAACATATTCACCGATTGAATTGACACAACAACTAGATACAATAGTTCCTGTAGATGTTATCTCTGAGAATCAAAGCTTATCTGAAAAAATATATCCTGGGAAAACCTTGAACATCAATGCTAAATTAGGGCCTTCTCATCAAAATAACTTATTGAGATGCTACAGAAACATAGCCATACATTTCCTTGGGACTACACTAATATGAAGGGAATCCACCTTAAATTGTGTACTCATCATATTTATATCAAGGAGGATTCCTGACCTATCTGGCATCCCCAACGAAGGATGAATCCTTCTTTGAAGGACACATCCAACGAAGATCTTCATAAGCTCATTAATGTGAGTTTTATCTACCCAATCTTCGATGGTAAGTGGGTTTCACCCCTATTTATTGTGTCGAAGAATAATGGTAAATGGTGTATATATTTTGACTACAGGGAATTGAGTAATTCCACCCTAAAGGATTACTTTCCCTTTCCATTAATTGATCAAGTTCTGGATACCCTGGCAAGGAAGAATTTTTTCTCTTTTCTCGATGAATTCAAAAGCTACAATAAAATACAGATTTCTCTTGAGGACCAAGAGAAAACTACCTTCACCTACCCTTGGGGGACTTATACTTATCAAATGATTTTGTTTTGTTTATGTAATTCTCTAGCTACCTTCCAAAGGGTTTTCATAGGAATTTTCTCTGACTTGACCAATGACTGCATAGAACATTACATGGACAACTTTACCATGTATAGAGACACCTTTAAGGAAGCCTTAGACAATCTAGAGAAGGTATTCATCATATCCCAAGAGACAAACCTCTCCCTCAACAATGAGAAATGCCACATGGCCCGCACTTAGGGTGTTGTGCTAGGACACCACATATCACATGTAGGAATCTAGGTGGATCTCTCCAAAATAGAATTCATCCTTGGGCTTCTGATTTCGACAACCTAGAAGGTTGTCTACATTTGTTTACGGCATGCAAGATACTATCAGAGGTTCATAGAGAACTTTACTAAGTTAGCATTGACCATATTTAAATTACTCGCAAATACTACATAATTATACTGGATTGACCAATGCCAAGCTTCATTTGAAGCTTTAAAAGAGAAATTTCCAATTACACCAACCTTGTAGGGTCCAAATTGGTCCCTACATTTCCATATCTCTACAAACGCTTCATACACAACCATTGGGGATGTCTTGGGAAAAAAAGAAGAGAAATGAACTTATGTTATCTATTACATCAGTGAGAATCTCACCCCATACTGAAAATAATTATATTGTAACTGAAAAATAAGTTTATTGTTGTTGTATATGCCATTAACAAGTTTGGCCATTATATCACTAGTTACTCTATATTTGTGCATATTGACCACTCTGTCATCTTCTATCTCATGAACAAGCCTGTCACAAATGGAAGAGTGACTAGGAAACTTCTTTTATTGTAATATTTTGAAATTTCAATTATTGATAAGCTAGGGAGGGAAAATGTGGCCATTGATTTCCCCTCTAGGCTTACCAATGAAGGAGAAGCCATTCCTGTGGAAGATGCTTTTCTAGATGAATATTTGTTTGTTTTTCCACTAACACACCATGGTTTGCACAAATCACCAACTACCTGGTTGCAGGAAGGCTTCCACAACATTTGTCGCTGAAATAATGCCAAAGGGTCATCCAACAAAAGGCCATGTACTCTTGGATCAAACGTTACCTCTTTCGCACTAGGCCAGATTATATCATCCGACATTGTTTTCGAGAGGATGAAATTTATGACATTTTGAAAGCATGTCATGATGAGCCTTGATGGGATGACTAGTCAAATCAAATGATATGTCACTCCAACCTCAGATCTTGATAGAGCCATTTGAGAAATGGGTCCTTGACTTCATAGAACCTATCAACCCACCATCGAAGAAGAAGGTGTAAATCCTAGTGTGCACCAATTATGTGACCAAATGGGTTGAAGCTAAATATTTTCCAAAGAATACAGAGGAAGCAGTGGCTAACCTGTTATATGAGGAAATATTTGTTTGCTTTGGAGTCCCTAGATATATCGTTACTGACCAAGGGAACCAATTCACTTGTCATCTTATTTGGCCCATTACTGAGNCATTGAGGGCCTGACAAGATCACACAAGACTCTGGGTTGATATATTAAATGATTGTTTATTATGAGAACATCCAAAAAAATAGGAAGACATATGTACACATTGTCATTTTTTGTGTTGTTGTCGGGGAGGCACTCAAAGAACTAAGATTTTTTCCTTAGAATCATCATAGAAAAGATATCAAGATGAAGAGAACCTTAGGAAACTATCGACTACCCCTTTGATAAACTTCACTCATGATATCATACATTAAAAATCATTATAGGATGCATGACTAGAGGCACTAGAAACCCTCCCAGTCATGGTGCGGGAACCACCCACAACACTAGAAATCATACAAGAAAACCTAAAGAAAAAAGAGACCCTCAAGGAGTCCCTAGGGCTCATCCCTTTTCACAAGTAGCATCCCATATTCTAGATAGTCCACCAAAAATTGATTCTACAAATAGTATAGTGATAAACTCTCCTACTTCTGAATCTCTAAGGACCAAGACAATTCGTTGAAGAACCAGAGCCTTCCATTGCATCAGATGAATCCCTTTGGAGAGTTAAGTTTCTATATATGGGGGAAGAAGTAGAAGCACCAAAACAAAAAGAAAAAATCATGTTTGAATTCCCCATTCAAGAATCTAATGGCATAATCCAGATGAAAAATATATCACCATCTTCCTTAACAAACTTTCATGGTTTTCCCAGTGAGGACCCATATACTTTCCTCTTTGAATTTGATATCCTTTTTCGAAGCTATGACTATTCCTATGATTCCTATAAGCTAAAATTGTTTCTAACTACCTTAAAAGAAGCAACCCTTTGCTGGTTCATGGGGCTCGAAAGTAACTTTATTAATACCTAGGATGAAAGGAGACAATTTTTTTTACAAAAATACTAGGATTATTGTAAGGTGAGGAATATTCGTGAGGAAATATTTAAGATGACATAGAGAGAGGAAGAAATCCTAGAATATTATGTCGAAAGGTTCCAATACAATTTGCAGAGGACTAAACAGAATGCACTTGATTCCAAGACTCTGTAGATTATCCTTCTTAGAGGAATTAAGAATTATTGTATGGATGCATTAAACCTTATGGGAGTTGGAGACATCTCCCAAACGACATATGGTGATATATGTGAATTATGCAAACACTATTCACAAGGTACCACTAAATCCGAGAGAGGCCTTAGGGATATTGCCTCCATGGTCACTAAGTCATCTAGCAGAGGAGGAGTTACAAGGGTCGAGATGGGGAACATATTGGAAAACTTCAAAAATAACATTCTTAGCTCACTTAGCTCCCAGTTGGGTACTTTTCAAGCTAAGAAAAAGAAAGAGGAAGTTGACCTAGTGTTGGTCGTCTTATGTTCTAGGTGTCGAAAAAAACACCCCTTACAGGAGTGTCCTTTGGATAGTATAGAGGTATGTGTCATCTATGAACAAAATCATGCTACCAACTATTGCCACTTCTTACCTAATCTTAAGGAAGTCTACCAAGGGAGCAATGAGGAAGGCAAAAAAATATGTTTTGTGGCCCAAAAGTGGCCATGGCCACCTCAAGCACTAGGTATGGCACAAGATCCATCCCAATAACCTCAATATCTTACCACATACCAATACCCACAACATAATTGGTATGCTCCCATGTTGTGGAAACAATCGAACCCTTGAGCTCAAAACCAAGCATGGAAAGAAGGTTGGAGAGGGCCTACACCTCAACAATCCAAACTTCACTCACATTCCCCAGTCCGACATCAACAAGAATTACAACTACCACCCAACCAACCTCCTCAAAGGCCATCACAATTACCTTACCAACCCATACCTAACCCAAACAATAAAGTAGTACAACCCACCTGCAATGTTCAACTACCCCTTTTTCCGACATATGTCATTTCCCTTGTGGAATGTAAGGATATTCACCTACGATCATGGAAAGTGATTTAGGATCAAACTTTCCCCATCAGCCAAGAATAGGATGATGAGGGAAATATTATTGAATTGGATGATCAAATCACTAACCCCTCTCAGGAAAACCAAGCTACCACTTCAAAACAGCCTCATAAGCAATAATTTCTCCCAAATCCTCCTTATCTTGAAAGGTTATTCATAGAAAAAAACCCCACACAACTATTGTTTTATCTTTTAGGGGAAATTCAAAATGTGTGTGTTAAGGTTCCTCTATTCTGGGACATCAAGGATGTCCCAATCAATTTTATGGATATTTGGGAACATTTTTTTAGAAATCCAGGTAGGATGAAGAAAGACCTGAAGACTATTCATGTAATAGGGAAGTTGGTTGATCTAGTGCTAGGAAAATTATTTATGGCCAAATATATGGACCCATGAAGTCCGGTTATCAAAGTTAACATCAATAATACTTCCATTTCCAATACTTTGATCAACCTAGGGGAAGTTATAAATGTTATGACCAAATATACAATGGAAAAAATTCAATTTCCTAGTCTACGACCAACCCCTATAGTCCTTCAATTAGCAAATAGGTCTACAATAAAGCCCGATGGAATGCTAGAAGATATAGTTGTTTTTGTAGATTCATGGGAATACCCATCTAAATTTATAGTCCTGCAACTGAAATCCAATCTAGTAGTATATCCATTTATCTTGGAAAGACCTTGGTCGGCCACTGTTTATGCATATATTAGCTGCAAGTCAGAAGATATGACCATCTCCCATGAAAATTCCACTAAGAATCTTACCCCCTATCCTCCTGCTAAGCCTTATATCGCCTCATAAATCTCCCTTTTGGTTTGAAGACATCGATGAGGAATCTACTTGGCCTTTGTTAACTCTTGATTAGGAATCAACCTTTAGAAAAGACACTGAGGATGATTTCATTTTCACTTTCATATCACATCCTCATACAACCAACCATGCAACTTTCGATCATATATTAGAGAAACATTTCCATGAAACATATTCACCGATTGAATTGACACAACAACTAGATACAATAGTTCCTGTAGATGTTATCTCTGAGAATCAAAGCTTATCTGAAAAAATATATCCTGGGAAAACCTTGAACATCAATGCTAAATTAGGGCCTTCTCATCAAAATAACTTATTGAGATGCTACAGAAACATAGCCATACATTTCCTTGGGACTACACTAATATGAAGGGAATCCACCTTAAATTGTGTACTCATCATATTTATATCAAGGAGGATTCCTGACCTATCTGGCATCCCCAACGAAGGATGAATCCTTCTTTGAAGGACACATCCAACGAAGATCTTCATAAGCTCATTAATGTGAGTTTTATCTACCCAATCTTCGATGGTAAGTGGGTTTCACCCCTATTTATTGTGTCGAAGAATAATGGTAAATGGTGTATATATTTTGACTACAGGGAATTGAGTAATTCCACCCTAAAGGATTACTTTCCCTTTCCATTAATTGATCAAGTTCTGGATACCCTGGCAAGGAAGAATTTTTTCTCTTTTCTCGATGAATTCAAAAGCTACAATAAAATACAGATTTCTCTTGAGGACCAAGAGAAAACTACCTTCACCTACCCTTGGGGGACTTATACTTATCAAATGATTTTGTTTTGTTTATGTAATTCTCTAGCTACCTTCCAAAGGGTTTTCATAGGAATTTTCTCTGACTTGACCAATGACTGCATAGAACATTACATGGACAACTTTACCATGTATAGAGACACCTTTAAGGAAGCCTTAGACAATCTAGAGAAGGTATTCATCATATCCCAAGAGACAAACCTCTCCCTCAACAATGAGAAATGCCACATGGCCCGCACTTAGGGTGTTGTGCTAGGACACCACATATCACATGTAGGAATCTAGGTGGATCTCTCCAAAATAGAATTCATCCTTGGGCTTCTGATTTCGACAACCTAGAAGGTTGTCTACATTTGTTTACGGCATGCAAGATACTATCAGAGGTTCATAGAGAACTTTACTAAGTTAGCATTGACCATATTTAAATTACTCGCAAATACTACATAATTATACTGGATTGACCAATGCCAAGCTTCATTTGAAGCTTTAAAAGAGAAATTTCCAATTACACCAACCTTGTAGGGTCCAAATTGGTCCCTACATTTCCATATCTCTACAAACGCTTCATACACAACCATTGGGGATGTCTTGGGAAAAAAAGAAGAGAAATGAACTTATGTTATCTATTACATCAGTGAGAATCTCACCCCATACTGAAAATAATTATATTGTAACTGAAAAATAAGTTTATTGTTGTTGTATATGCCATTAACAAGTTTGGCCATTATATCACTAGTTACTCTATATTTGTGCATATTGACCACTCTGTCATCTTCTATCTCATGAACAAGCCTGTCACAAATGGAAGAGTGACTAGGAAACTTCTTTTATTGTAATATTTTGAAATTTCAATTATTGATAAGCTAGGGAGGGAAAATGTGGCCATTGATTTCCCCTCTAGGCTTACCAATGAAGGAGAAGCCATTCCTGTGGAAGATGCTTTTCTAGATGAATATTTGTTTGTTTTTCCACTAACACACCATGGTTTGCACAAATCACCAACTACCTGGTTGCAGGAAGGCTTCCACAACATTTGTCGCTGAAATAATGCCAAAGGGTCATCCAACAAAAGGCCATGTACTCTTGGATCAAACGTTACCTCTTTCGCACTAGGCCAGATTATATCATCCGACATTGTTTTCGAGAGGATGAAATTTATGACATTTTGAAAGCATGTCATGATGAGCCTTGATGGGATGACTAGTCAAATCAAATGATATGTCACTCCAACCTCAGATCTTGATAGAGCCATTTGAGAAATGGGTCCTTGACTTCATAGAACCTATCAACCCACCATCGAAGAAGAAGGTGTAAATCCTAGTGTGCACCAATTATGTGACCAAATGGGTTGAAGCTAAATATTTTCCAAAGAATACAGAGGAAGCAGTGGCTAACCTGTTATATGAGGAAATATTTGTTTGCTTTGGAGTCCCTAGATATATCGTTACTGACCAAGGGAACCAATTCACTTGTCATCTTATTTGGCCCATTACTGAGCAATTCAAGATCAAGCACCGGATGTCTACTCCATACCACCCTTAGGAAAATGGACAAGTGGAGTTCACCAACAGAGTGTTGGAGGCCATATTAACCAATACGGTTCAACAACATCATAAATATTGGAATGAAAGGCTTCCAAAAGCTTTGTGGGACTACAAAACCACTTGGAGGAACAATACGAGATTCACTCCCTATGAGATGGTGTGTGGAAAGCATGTGGTTCTTCCTATAGAATTAGAAATCATGATGTTAAGAACCTTACTATAAGTGGTCCTAGATCTCTCAAAGGCCCAAAAACATAGACTCAATCAGATCAATGAACTCAATGAAATCCATCAGGCCACACTGCATGAAACTGCTCTAGTCCAACGAAAAAAGCAAAGTGGCATGACAGATTCATCAGAAAGAAGAAGTTTAAAGAGGGAGATTGGGCCCTTCTATTTGACTCAAGATATAAATATGTCAATGAAAATCTCTACACCCGATTTCTAGGGCCATATGAAATAGACACCGTCTATGAAAATGGCTTCGTCAAACTCTGCACCATTGGCAAAGAAAGCACTCCATTGATGAAAAAAGGTCGTCAGATGAGGCTATATCAAAATCCCAAGTCCAGAGAGGAATTTATTCAAGATCTAGTCAAGAAAGAAGATGTAAGGTCTATGTCCCCACAGAGCCTTATAAAACACACGCTAAAATAAAGAATAAAGAAAATTATATGTTGTACAATTTCATCATTAATGCATAAATTAAATTTATCAACATCATGAAAGTAAATTTAATTAACAACCACATAACACAACAAATTCATGAAATTGCATACCTTTGTCTGATGTTGATTCCCCAATCTCCGGTTGTCCTCTCCGTTGCTCTGCCCGAACCCTGCCCAAAACTGAATCTTTCCTCCCTGCCAGCTAGGAACAGAGCATGTATGTCTCCCTAGCTCCAGGATTCCATGAGGATTCTTGGCCCCTGATCCCAAAACTCCCAGCAACTTGGTGCACCTCTGTAACAGTCCACCCAAAATCCAAAACCAGAAAATACCATCCTTCTCTCAAAATAATGCTTCCTCTCCCAAAATTTCATAAGTCCTCTCCCGAATGCCTATGCCCCCTCATATTCTCCCCCATTCACCGCCTCCCACCTTCCTTTAATGCCACCCACCTTATCCCTCCATTCAATACCCTATCCCTCCATTCAATACCTTATCCCTCCATTCAATGCCCTTTCCCTTCATACGTAAATTTTTCTAATAAAAAAATTAAAAGTTATTAAGTATTTAATTTTTTACCCCAATCATTAAATGTGTTAAGTAATCAATTAATTAATTTATCAACATATATTAAACAATAAATAAATAAATAAATAATATTATTAATAATTAATCATTACTTAACTAATACACATTAGGACAGCTAATTATTTAATTAACTATTCTTGATAACCTTAAGCAACTATTTAACTAGGGTTGTTACATACACCCACCCTTCAGGAAACTTCATCCCGAAGTTAAAATATTTTATGATACAAG
>JZKD02S0455946.1:0-17465 GCA_000966675.3 Picea glauca | reverse complement strand
TTTTTTTTTATTGTGTTGTATGTGATACTTGAATGTTGATACTTCCCTCACATGTTAATATTTTCCTTATTTAAACAATTGAACATTTACTATGTAAAAGGAAATCATAGGTAATATATTTTATATATCTGTCATATCAATATATACCCTTCATATTTTCATTATTTGTTTGATAGAGAAATATGTACATAAACTCTGCAATAGATATGGGCATATGGTATATGGTATATTATATATAATGATGATGGTGGTTATTAATTATAATAGCAAAGGAAAGTCTACCCAACCCCTCGTCACAGGAGAATGAAGAAGTATTTTGCAAGAAAAAACACATGCAGTTTACAACCAGAACATATATGTTCCATCAAAATGAAAATAATGGAAGTTAATAATAAAATATTTTTATAAAAATATGAAAGAAAAGGAAGAAGAGAGGTTATTTTATTAATATAAAATTTATCTTGGCTTTCATATTCTATTATGTTTCTCTCTAAACCTGTAGGGTGGAAACTAAGACTATAAGAAATGCCCCCAAATGTGTGAGGTCAAGAAAAGAGTGGATGTTTGAAACACATTACAATAAAATGGTATCCATGTGATGGAGTGTGAGGAGAAAGAAAATAAGTCTGTATGCCAAAGAGTACCTCCAATCAAACACCAAGGATAAAGGAATATATAGTCCATCCTCGAGGTAGACATACTCAGAATCTGAAGAGTATCAAAGAATGGTTTCAAAAACAATACACTGTGGATCCATGAAAAAATGCAAGAATCTATCCATGAAATAATACATTGTGGATCCATGTCATCAATAATGTCATACCCATGAGTAAATATATTATGGATCTATGTCACCACATATACATAAAGAAAGCAATGAGAAATACAAAGAGTTCCCTTGAAGTCTTCAAAGTACTCATATAAAAGTGATATACTCCATAGAAAATTGGGAGAGGGTGTTGAAAAGGAAAATTCTTTGTCCCAAACCCCAATGGTACAAATATAAAAGTTGCAAATAGATGAGCTGATGTCGAGCAGTGTAGAAATTGACTGATTATTGATCATTGATGTATACCATGTTAAGAGACACGAGGGGACCCACCGATAAGAAAGATGGACCCCAATGTATCTAGTACAATACAGTGAGTGTGAATAGAGCATCTAATGGTGAACACTCGTAGAATCAACCAATCAAGAGTCAACCATGAAAATCGACTATCGATTATGATGAGGTCTTCCACTAAGGAAAATAAGCTCCAAGGTACTAGTTGGTTTCTAAAGCCCTCTCCTAGACAATGTGTTGAAGTCTATAGGAAGACATCCATCGAAGGACGGACTTAATGTATCCTATATCACTCAACATGAAACATACACCAAGAGATGATATGCAGAGATATAATTACCAAGTACAATTAACATGGTGAAGGCCAACTCATAAAGTAAAAAAAAACAACAAATGGACAAATCAAACTTAAACTTCCCTTGGACATATTGTGGTGAATTGGAAACAATACACAAGAGTTGGATGGATATAGTGCAAAAACGAGGTAGGAACTAAAACACACTTCATAATGAATGAAAGGGTTACTAGTGGAAGGAGTATTTGTGACTCATATTAATGGAACAAATCATAGGAAAGATAAAACCAAATTGTATAATGAGGACTCAAATAGGGGCCATGTTCAAGGGTGACTTGAGTGATGCTTCCATTTCATAAATATATCAATTCTAAACCACCCCCTCCATTTTTTATTTTTGGTGTGTACTTCATGGTTTAATTAGCATGAAAGAGAGACAAATTTATGCTTGGTACTGTATTTTTTTTTCAATTCTAGCTGTCCAAAAAAATAATTAAAATTATACTAATGATGGTGACCTTTTCATGTCTTTTTACGAGTCTAAAAAATAGATAAAAGTTTACTTGATATGTTCCATTTTCATGTCCTTTAACTAATCCAAAAAAGAGAAAAAATTCTAATCAACATGTGTATTTTTCAAGTCCTTTAAGGAGTCCAAAAAAGAGACAAAAGTGTATTCTATATGTGTCATTTTTGTGTCCTTTAATGAATCTGAAAAATAGATAAAAGTGTGGTCCTCTGGAGAGAATGAGTGGCTTAACAACATGCTCCTATTCCAAGAGCATGGAAATAACCTAAGAAACCCCGAATACAAATGGTACTAGTAAGTAAGATACACTCTTATTCTTTGTTCTCTTGATGGGTAGATGGATGCAAAACAAAGGCCACAAAATGAAAGAAGAAAATGGTCAAATTCTATTGCAATAGTAGTAAGCAGATTGTGGGAAAAATGCATCTCAGTGGCAGGTAAAATGACATTAGAAACAAATGCATATGTGACCATTAAGAAATATGAAAGTTTTTGGAACCCCATCAGGATATGGTCAGAATATAGACGAAGAGACGAAAATAAGTCTCAATGTCAACTCATGGTGGGACTGTAGTAGGGTTATTGGGTCTACTAGAAATTGAAATATCAGCCCCAAATGACAATCCAAGTACTATATAGAGTTCCCATGGAGGGTATACACTAATTCACAAGTTACAATATGAAAAAATGGAGTGGCTAATATCATAACCTAATGAGATAGAACCTGAGGCATTGTGATGGGGAAATGAATGTTTATTAATTCAAGGTGAGATTGTAGGGAAAAATCTATCCCTATATCCCATTTCAAGAACACGTACCTCAAGTTCAGTGGAAGTATCTATATTTTTCAAAAAAATTCTCGTAATCCTATCAACACATGTAAACTAGATTTCATTGGTCAAAATGCATAGTGAAATCTGAAAAGGAAAATATTTTTTGATTTTTTGGAAATGATATATGCAAAACAAAAGGCACTCACACCACACACCTATGTATAAGGCACTACGAATATTGATTATTTATGCCAATTATATCATATTTCTACGCTTAGGCCAACAATGGTTTTCATAATAAAGGAAATTATGAGTCGATGTCGACATCATATGGCACACCATGTCAAGTAAATGCCACATAGTAACAAATTTGTGCATATGAAGACACTCGTCATGAGTAGTTTCATGAGATATTAGAGATCTTTGGTAATTCCCATCAAGATGTAAAGGGGATACGAAACAGAAATATTTGGTGTAATGGGAAGCAAAGAATTTAGTGGTGAGTTTCAAAAAATATAATTGAGCCAGAAAAGGGTTGAGCCTAGGAATTCTAATGGATGCCATGGAAAATCCCACTAGTCCTAGATTGGGACTCATCATGCTAACTCTCTTCATTTCCACATTAGGAAAACATGATCGATGTATCACCTCATCCTTTGGATTTTCTATGGAAGACATGACTTGTATGATGGCCTCTTCTGAAGGAAACTCAATATCTAGGAAGTCATGTGAACTTGGAGAGACAACAACCAGTTCAGGAAGAGTAGGATGATAAAAATCCATATGAGGATGGAGTTATTGACCAATATCAAAATATTTTGATGGGATTTGTGGATCAACAATGTTGATGGTGAGAGGCATGGACCCTTCACATGACTCAACATCCTTGAGATGAGGTACCACCCATGGATCTATAGACCCAAGGATCCACTTGTAAATTACAAAATCATATTGATAGGATAAATGTTCAGAGTAGGAGGTGGTGGAGGAAGAGGGAATGTTCCCATGAGTGAAGAGTATTTGAACATCCTTGCACTACAACTCATGTAATACTGCTAGGTATCACTGAAAAAGGGTACATTATACCCACATTGGATCCAAGGTATGGGGTACAAAACACAAGTTCATCGATGGTCACTATTTTCCCTCAATGAGTGACGTGTAACACCATTAATACAGATGAGAAAAATCTATTCATGCAGTAAAACCAAGTGTGACTGAGTACAAAATTGTAATCAAGAGGTGTGTCAACGACCTCCACAATAATAGAGAGATTCTTACCACCTAACTTGATGGGTAAGGTGAGATGATCCCATGGGGATGGAACATATGTCCATAAAATGCTTTCAACAATGTTGTAAATGTGTCAATCTTTGGAGAGCCGAGGGAATTTCAACATGACATAAATATAATGAAATTTAAGGATCCTTCATCAATCATAGTTTGAAGGATATTTTTTCCCATCAATCTAGTTTTGATATTGAAATCGATTTTATCGAAAATCATATGATGAACCTGATCAAAATAAAAGGTTATCAAACTCAACTAGAGGGATCAAACACACCTGTCATCAACAAAAAGTATTTCCATTAAACTGTGTATATTCAGAGTACTTCAAGTGTGGACAAGGAATAGTCTATCTAGTCTAAGTATTCCATAATATTGTAGTCGTGGGTGGCCCATTGTTGGGGCTCAAAAATGTCATATTTTCATCCACCTTTCCCTTCATCATTCTTCGCAATTCATCGCCCCATTAACCTTTCATGATATCATTTTCATAAATATATTTGGGTTTTAGCTTATTATTTTCCAGTTTATTCATTTTAGTATTAAAAGAGAATTTGTGATTAAATATTAGAAAATCGACATGTTTTCGTAAATATCTCAAAAATGTGTGATATTTGTAATGTGTAGGAATATGTGAAGAATTAATACAAAAGGACTTCTCAAATACTTCCTCCACCATTTCAATATTTGAGGAGATCATTCAAGCTTATTTCAAGGAGAAGATCATGGGGAATGGATAACATATCTTATCCAAGATATATGAGATATATGTGTGAGGATTTGAAGGGATTATATTCTGTAATAATGGGAAATTGGTTGAGAGAAAAATGGATCTATAATTATGAGATGGTTATATTATCTTCAAGGATATCATATATAAAAGAGAGTGATCTCTCTTCATGAGGGATTAATCATTTAGTAGTCATTAGGATTTGAAAGAAAAAGAGATTCTTAGTTTGATTCACACTTTCATTATTGTTTCATGATTTGTCATTTGATTCTTGTAATGTAATTTGAGATTGATTTGTTGTTAGTGTGAGCTCACATGTGTTGTCTTTTTTCTCTTCACATGTTGTTTATCCTTTGATGCAATTTTTCATTCCTAGATTAATTTCGTTGACACAATTTCATTCCAGTCGTGTGTTGTAGGAATTTAATTCCAAGTCGTGTGTTTCAACTTCTTGCATTAGATTGATGATTCAATTTCAGTTGTAGCTTTACCATTAGATTAGGTTAAATTAGCTTTGATCCTGCATATAGTTTGCGTGTGCTTCATAAGTCTACAAACCTAGGATTGACAAATTAGATAGTTGGGGAAGTACTACAATGCAATTAATAAAACATTAGTTTGGTCCAATGTAACGACTGTTGTTCCCTTGTTACGATTGTTTTTCCCTTTACAGGTAGTGTCATGCATTTGAATGGAACAACTGTCGTTCCTTTTATGTTTGTTGTTCCCTTTACAGGTGTTTCATCTTTGGAGGATGAGGTGTTGAAAATGAAATATAAGAACCTACATAGGAAACAAGTAAAATGCTTGTGCCAATGCCTACCTTCAGTTGATGCATAAATGTTGTTTTTATGACATCTTTAGAGCCCAACATTTTTGTGCCATTGCCGAGGAAGAACGATGGATTGAGGTATCAATTTATTTTTCCTTCCAATTTATGAAAGTGTGATCTAGATGTGTTGGTAAGGGGTCATAGAAGCTACTTGAGTGGAGATTCCTCATGTTCTCCCTGCCAACTATGTAAGTGTGAATTTCAATTTTTGCAAAGAGTGTTTCAATTCCTAGAAATTTCAATTTATGCAAGAGTGTTTAATTTATGAAAGTGTGATCTACATGTGTTGGTAAGAGGGTCATAGAAGCTACTTGAGTGGAGACTCCTCATGTCCCTGCCAACTACCAAGAGCATTTGATTTCTACAACTATGAAGAGTAATTGTTTTTTGTTTCAATAAGAGTACTTTTATTTAACTTTTTTTTATTTAGATTTTAGTTTTGGGTGTTGTAAGAATCTCTTTAACAAGATGGTTTAACAATGAATTTAAGCTTGGAACAATTCACTCAAATCCTTGCAAAGGCCGAGATCTCCTCTTCTCATAAAGAGGAGATCTTGATAGCAATTGAAGGATTAATTACTCCTCCAACAACGAATGAGGCATCAACATTCGAGGGATCCTGCACATTTAATGAAAAACAATTATGGGAGTAGGGGGTCGAGGAGGACAACAAGGAGTTGCAGCATGATCTGAAGGAGGGAAATTGCACTTACAAAAGCCTTATCGAATGATGGTTTCAAGAGAGTATGAGGTTAGATTCATTTAGTTTTTCTTTTTATTTTTTTATTTACAGTTTCCACAATTAATTTTGCACATCCATACCTATTTCTGATTCTCATTTCTGAAATTAAAAGATAAAATATTCTTATTTCTATTGCGTGCATGGCTACAATGGAAGTTTGACTACACATAACTAATCTCTAATTTATAATTAGCATAGAGTAGGTAGGGTAAACGAATAAAACCATTTTTTTGTTTTCCAGTTCTTGTTTTTGTTTCGAATAAGTATTCTCTCAAATACATATGCTCTCTTCCTGTGCCTTGTTGCGATATCGAAGTAGAGATGAAAGGAATGGCTATGAGATGTTTTGAGGAATGTTTTGGTATTGTTGAAGATTTGAACAAAATGTTTAAATAATTTTTTGTCTTCAATTTTCAAAATTAATTTTTCTCCATTTGCTAAAGAATTTTATTCAATTTGATTTGTATCAAATGCTAATAAAATTTCTAGTTTTATTTATAAAAAATATACGAAAAAAATATATGCATAAATTGAACTGAAGATATCTCACAAACTAGGATCTGGGTTCTTATGATTTTTGGGAAGGAAGTGAATTATGTTATGATAAAAAAAACCATTGAATTTTAGGCCAACTTAGTACACGATTTTAGAGAAAATCAATATAGTCACCTTCATCCAGTTTTCATTTTTCTCAAAAACCTTGATGTGGGTATTGTTGATTTTCAACATGTAGAAGCATTTGGACCAAAGGAACCTGCCTGCAAAATTTCAGCTCAACCCAGTTCATTTTTTGTGAGAAAATCATATTTGACGTTTGTTGCTACACCCTGCAAATACACCCCTGTAGCAGCATACAAAAAAAACAATAATAATAATAATAAAATTCGAATGCAATATCACATTAATATAACTTGGTGTAATGATTAAGAGATCTGATTTTATGGGCGGAGGTTATGGGGTCAAACCCCACCCCATCCACACCACTCGTTATGCCATATTTTCAACGATTTAATGCACTTTTTGGGTGCTTTGTTTTCCATTTTTCCGTTAGTATCATTTCTATTTTTCTTTTTGCATTTTCCTTTCATATGTAAAACAAAAATAAAATAAAAACTGTAAAACCATAAAAAAAACATTTCATTTGTTTTATTAAGAAAAACAATAAATAAATAAATAAAACCATACAAAGAAAAAAATATTATGAAAATGAAAGATGTATGGATAACAAAGTTTTTGTTATTTGTTTTAGTTTTGGTTTTACTTCGTGTTGTATGTGGTCAAATAGGTAGTGGTATCTACTCCTATCGTGATGATAAAATTGTTTCAATAAACTCTTTATGTGCAAGTGTCCACAAAGAGAACATTTGGATCCCTGTACAATTGCATACAAGAGATNCACAAGTTACAATATGAAAAAATGGAGTGGCTAATATCATAACCTAATGAGATAGAACCTGAGGCATTGTGATGGGGAAATGAATGTTTATTAATTCAAGGTGAGATTGTAGGGAAAAATCTATCCCTATATCCCATTTCAAGAACACGTACCTCAAGTTCAGTGGAAGTATCTATATTTTTCAAAAAAATTCTCGTAATCCTATCAACACATGTAAACTAGATTTCATTGGTCAAAATGCATAGTGAAATCTGAAAAGGAAAATATTTTTTGATTTTTTGGAAATGATATATGCAAAACAAAAGGCACTCACACCACACACCTATGTATAAGGCACTACGAATATTGATTATTTATGCCAATTATATCATATTTCTACGCTTAGGCCAACAATGGTTTTCATAATAAAGGAAATTATGAGTCGATGTCGACATCATATGGCACACCATGTCAAGTAAATGCCACATAGTAACAAATTTGTGCATATGAAGACACTCGTCATGAGTAGTTTCATGAGATATTAGAGATCTTTGGTAATTCCCATCAAGATGTAAAGGGGATACGAAACAGAAATATTTGGTGTAATGGGAAGCAAAGAATTTAGTGGTGAGTTTCAAAAAATATAATTGAGCCAGAAAAGGGTTGAGCCTAGGAATTCTAATGGATGCCATGGAAAATCCCACTAGTCCTAGATTGGGACTCATCATGCTAACTCTCTTCATTTCCACATTAGGAAAACATGATCGATGTATCACCTCATCCTTTGGATTTTCTATGGAAGACATGACTTGTATGATGGCCTCTTCTGAAGGAAACTCAATATCTAGGAAGTCATGTGAACTTGGAGAGACAACAACCAGTTCAGGAAGAGTAGGATGATAAAAATCCATATGAGGATGGAGTTATTGACCAATATCAAAATATTTTGATGGGATTTGTGGATCAACAATGTTGATGGTGAGAGGCATGGACCCTTCACATGACTCAACATCCTTGAGATGAGGTACCACCCATGGATCTATAGACCCAAGGATCCACTTGTAAATTACAAAATCATATTGATAGGATAAATGTTCAGAGTAGGAGGTGGTGGAGGAAGAGGGAATGTTCCCATGAGTGAAGAGTATTTGAACATCCTTGCACTACAACTCATGTAATACTGCTAGGTATCACTGAAAAAGGGTACATTATACCCACATTGGATCCAAGGTATGGGGTACAAAACACAAGTTCATCGATGGTCACTATTTTCCCTCAATGAGTGACGTGTAACACCATTAATACAGATGAGAAAAATCTATTCATGCAGTAAAACCAAGTGTGACTGAGTACAAAATTGTAATCAAGAGGTGTGTCAACGACCTCCACAATAATAGAGAGATTCTTACCACCTAACTTGATGGGTAAGGTGAGATGATCCCATGGGGATGGAACATATGTCCATAAAATGCTTTCAACAATGTTGTAAATGTGTCAATCTTTGGAGAGCCGAGGGCATTTCAACATGACAAAAATATAATGAAATTTAAGGATCCTTCATCAATCATAGTTTGAAGGATATTTTTCCCCGTCAATCTAGTTTTGATATGGAAATCGATTTTATCGGAAATCATATGATGAACCTGATCAAAATAAAAGGTTATCAAACTCAACTAGAGGGATCAAACACACCTGTCATCAACAAAAAGGATTTCCATTAAACTGTGTATATTCAGAGTACTTCAAGTGTGGAAAAGGAATAGTCTATCTAGGCTAAGTATTCCACAATATTGTAGCCGTGGGTGGCCCATTGTTGGGGCTCAAAAATGTCATATTTTCATCCACCTTTCCCTTCATCATTCTTCACATTTCATCGCCCCATTAACCTTTCATGATATCATTTTCATAAATATATTTGGGTTTTAGCTTATTATTTTCCAGTTTATTCATTTTAGTATTAAAAGAGAATTTGTGATTAAATATTAGAAAATCGACATGTTTTCGTAAATATCTCAAAAATGTGTGATATTTGTAATGTGTAGGAATATGTGAAGAATTAATACAAAAGGACTTCTCAAATACTTCCTCCACCATTTCAATATTTGAGGAGATCATTCAAGCTTATTTCAAGGAGAAGATCATGGGGAATGGATAACATATCTTATCCAAGATATATGAGATATATGTGTGAGGATTTGAAGGGATTATATTCTGTAATAATGGGAAATTGGTTGAGAGAAAAATGGATCTATAATTATGAGATGGTTATATTATCTTCAAGGATATCATATATAAAAGAGAGTGATCTCTCTTCATGAGGGATTAATCATTTAGTAGTCATTAGGATTTGAAAGAAAAAGAGATTCTTAGTTTGATTCACACTTTCATTATTGTTTCATGATTTGTCATTTGATTCTTGTAATGTAATTTGAGATTGATTTGTTGTTAGTGTGAGCTCACATGTGTTGTCTTTTTTCTCTTCACATGTTGTTTATCCTTTGATGCAATTTTTCATTCCTAGATTAATTTCGTTGACACAATTTCATTCCAGTCGTGTGTTGTAGGAATTTAATTCCAAGTCGTGTGTTTCAACTTCTTGCATTAGATTGATGATTCAATTTCAGTTGTAGCTTTACCATTAGATTAGGTTAAATTAGCTTTGATCCTGCATATAGTTTGCGTGTGCTTCATAAGTCTACAAACCTAGGATTGACAAATTAGATAGTTGGGGAAGTACTACAATGCAATTAATAAAACATTAGTTTGGTCCAATGTAACGACTGTTGTTCCCTTGTTACGATTGTTTTTCCCTTTACAGGTAGTGTCATGCATTTGAATGGAACAACTGTCGTTCCTTTTATGTTTGTTGTTCCCTTTACAGGTGTTTCATCTTTGGAGGATGAGGTGTTGAAAATGAAATATAAGAACCTACATAGGAAACAAGTAAAATGCTTGTGCCAATGCCTACCTTCAGTTGATGCATAAATGTTGTTTTTATGACATCTTTAGAGCCCAACATTTTTGTGCCATTGCCGAGGAAGAACGATGGATTGAGGTATCAATTTATTTTTCCTTCCAATTTATGAAAGTGTGATCTAGATGTGTTGGTAAGGGGTCATAGAAGCTACTTGAGTGGAGATTCCTCATGTTCTCCCTGCCAACTATGTAAGTGTGAATTTCAATTTTTGCAAAGAGTGTTTCAATTCCTAGAAATTTCAATTTATGCAAGAGTGTTTAATTTATGAAAGTGTGATCTACATGTGTTGGTAAGAGGGTCATAGAAGCTACTTGAGTGGAGACTCCTCATGTCCCTGCCAACTACCAAGAGCATTTGATTTCTACAACTATGAAGAGTAATTGTTTTTTGTTTCAATAAGAGTACTTTTATTTAACTTTTTTTTATTTAGATTTTAGTTTTGGGTGTTGTAAGAATCTCTTTAACAAGATGGTTTAACAATGAATTTAAGCTTGGAACAATTCACTCAAATCCTTGCAAAGGCCGAGATCTCCTCTTCTCATAAAGAGGAGATCTTGATAGCAATTGAAGGATTAATTACTCCTCCAACAACGAATGAGGCATCAACATTCGAGGGATCCTGCACATTTAATGAAAAACAATTATGGGAGTAGGGGGTCGAGGAGGACAACAAGGAGTTGCAGCATGATCTGAAGGAGGGAAATTGCACTTACAAAAGCCTTATCGAATGATGGTTTCAAGAGAGTATGAGGTTAGATTCATTTAGTTTTTCTTTTTATTTTTTTATTTACAGTTTCCACAATTAATTTTGCACATCCATACCTATTTCTGATTCTCATTTCTGAAATTAAAAGATAAAATATTCTTATTTCTATTGCGTGCATGGCTACAATGGAAGTTTGACTACACATAACTAATCTCTAATTTATAATTAGCATAGAGTAGGTAGGGTAAACGAATAAAACCATTTTTTTGTTTTCCAGTTCTTGTTTTTGTTTCGAATAAGTATTCTCTCAAATACATATGCTCTCTTCCTGTGCCTTGTTGCGATATCGAAGTAGAGATGAAAGGAATGGCTATGAGATGTTTTGAGGAATGTTTTGGTATTGTTGAAGATTTGAACAAAATGTTTAAATAATTTTTTGTCTTCAATTTTCAAAATTAATTTTTCTCCATTTGCTAAAGAATTTTATTCAATTTGATTTGTATCAAATGCTAATAAAATTTCTAGTTTTATTTATAAAAAATATACGAAAAAAATATATGCATAAATTGAACTGAAGATATCTCACAAACTAGGATCTGGGTTCTTATGATTTTTGGGAAGGAAGTGAATTATGTTATGATAAAAAAAACCATTGAATTTTAGGCCAACTTAGTACACGATTTTAGAGAAAATCAATATAGTCACCTTCATCCAGTTTTCATTTTTCTCAAAAACCTTGATGTGGGTATTGTTGATTTTCAACATGTAGAAGCATTTGGACCAAAGGAACCTGCCTGCAAAATTTCAGCTCAACCCAGTTCATTTTTTGTGAGAAAATCATATTTGACGTTTGTTGCTACACCCTGCAAATACACCCCTGTAGCAGCATACAAAAAAAACAATAATAATAATAATAAAATTCGAATGCAATATCACATTAATATAACTTGGTGTAATGATTAAGAGATCTGATTTTATGGGCGGAGGTTATGGGGTCAAACCCCACCCCATCCACACCACTCGTTATGCCATATTTTCAACGATTTAATGCACTTTTTGGGTGCTTTGTTTTCCATTTTTCCGTTAGTATCATTTCTATTTTTCTTTTTGCATTTTCCTTTCATATGTAAAACAAAAATAAAATAAAAACTGTAAAACCATAAAAAAAACATTTCATTTGTTTTATTAAGAAAAACAATAAATAAATAAATAAAACCATACAAAGAAAAAAATATTATGAAAATGAAAGATGTATGGATAACAAAGTTTTTGTTATTTGTTTTAGTTTTGGTTTTACTTCGTGTTGTATGTGGTCAAATAGGTAGTGGTATCTACTCCTATCGTGATGATAAAATTGTTTCAATAAACTCTTTATGTGCAAGTGTCCACAAAGAGAACATTTGGATCCCTGTACAATTGCATACAAGAGATATTGCCAATAAAAAAAATTGAAAACAAATTATAAAAATCAAACATTCTAAAAATCAAAATTGCAAATGGATCAAAAACATTTCCTAAAAAGAATAATACCCAAACAATTTTTTTTACGCCTTACGATGATTTGTTTTTATTAAGTCACTTCAAGCAACAATCAACGATGAAATAAGTGCACAACAACAACATGTGCAAAAACACATTTTATCTCTTTAATTTGTCGCATTCATACTTAGTCTCACATTTTCTGTTTTATGATGATCTCACGAGTTTGATTGCAGGATTAGTACTAAGTTTGATTGCAAGATTAGTACTAAGTTTGATTGCATGAATGAATACGTTCGCATTCCTTGCCACAATGATTTTCAAGAATCGCAATTTTTTTTTCCGAAAAACATGCTTGTTGCAAGCTTGAAGGAGCAGATTCTCATTATACACATCATGACGATTGTTGTTACACAAAATCCATCCATACAACCATTTTGCGTCATGAATTATTTCCTCGTCTTTCTCCTTCAAAGAGAATTTTTCATCCCGATGTTGAATCCCATCTTCCATTGCCTTATCTATCATGGCTTCACACACGCCTATCTTTCTAATTCACATACATCTCTTTATCTTTTTCAGTTCATTTTTCCTTGTCAATAAAATCATACATCTCTCTTTCCATGACTACATTGCATTGCCATAAACATTGTTGCTACTGATATATTTTCTATAGTCCTACCAATATTTTTATCAGAACTCGCGTTGACTGATGTGGGATTCCTTAGGGCCCACCTTTCAACAAGTATTTCCCCATCAACCTCAACACCTTATCTGGGATATAGACTAGAGTCCATTTTGAGTACCTATAGGCTTGCATGCCTTAATGGCAAGTTCTCTCATTGACTATCATGGAAATACATCAATGTCCCTTGATTGTGAAATCTTGCAAGTGGCTCGATATCAATTCATTCATTCACACTTCAAAATATGTATTCGAGTACCTTGGCACTCATTGATATCAATGGTGAGTTTGTCTCGCATTGATTAACAAGATGCATCAATGGCCGGTAATCCAATGACTTCTCTTCATGCTCAACATCGACGCATTCATTTGCATGACTAGAATTGTACCATCGGGTTTAGCAGCAGGTCAAGACTATACACTTTTTCATGACTCCATCAGTAGTTGCAGTAGTATTTTTTAGCTATATGAGAGTACCACAGTTCCACTTTCATACTTCCTCTTTTCCATGATTCATCAACAACAGTTCAGATTCCTCCACTTCACATTCTCTGATCCAACGGTTATAGCAGTTACAGATACACCATTCACAGTTACATTTTCATGATCCTGTAGCAGTGACATCTTCCATGCTCCAGTAGTCGCATAAGCCATATTCCTATTGCATATTTCATCAACATTTTGCATAAGTGGAGGTATGTTATTTTCTAAATTTTAATCTTGTAATTCCTCCACTGCTAGCAATGAATAATTTGGGAAAATCCCTCTCCATACTCCCTTTCCTTTTCACTTCTATGACTCATGCCACATTGCATGCACACATGCAACCAAATCAGTTAGGGGGTAGGGTACTATATTTACTATCATCACTCCATTTTTCCACTACCATNCGAATAAAACCATGCTTTTGTTTTCCAGTTCTTGTTTTTGTTTTGAATAAGTATTCTCTCAAATACATATGCTCTCTTCCTGTGCCTTGTTGTTATGAGATGTTTTGAGGAATTTTTTGGTATTGTTGAAGATTTGAACAAAATGTTTAAATAATTATTTGTCTTCAATTTTCAAAATTATTTTTTCTCCATTTGCTAAAGAATTTTATTCAATCTGATTTATATCAAATGCTAATAAAATTTCTAGTTTTATTTATAAAAAATATATGAAAAAAAAATATGCATAAATTGAACTGAAGATATCTCACAAACTAGGATCTGGCTTCTTATGATTTTTGGGAAGGAAGTGAATTATGTTATGATAAAAAAACCCATTGAATTTTAGGCCAACTTAGTACACGATTTTAGAGAAAATCAATATAGTCACCTTCATCCAGTTTTCATTTTTCTTGAAAACCTTGATGTGGGTATTGTTGATTTTCAACATGTAGAAGCATTTGGACCAAAGGAACCTACCTGCAAAATTTCAGCTCAACCCAGTTCATTTTTTGTGAGAAAATCATATTTGACTTTTGTTGCTACACCCTGCAAATACACCCCTGTAGCAGCATACAAAAAAAACAATAATAATAATAATAAAATTCGAATGCAATATCACATTAATATAACTTGGCGTAATGATTAAGAGATCTGATTTTATGGGCGGAGGTTATGGGGTCAAACCCCACCCCATCCACACCACTCGTTATGCCATATTTTCAATGATTTAATGCACTTTTTGGGTGCTTTGTTTTCCATTTTTCCGTTAGTATCATTTCTATTTTTCTTTTTTCATTTTCCTTTCATATGTAAAACAAAAATAAAATAAAAACTATAAAACCATAAAAAAAACATTTCATTTGTTTTATTAAGAAAAACAATAAATAAATAAATAAAACCATAGAAAGAAACAAATATTATGAAAATGAAAAATGTATGGATAACAAAGTTCTTGTTATTTGTTTTAGTTTTGGTTTTACTTCGTGTTGTATGTGGTCGAATAGGTAGTGGTATCTACTCCTATCGTGATGATAAAATTGTTTCAATAAACTCTTTATGTGCAAGTGTCCACAAAGAGAACATTTGGATCCCTGTACAATTGCATACAAGAGATATTGCCAATAAAAAAAATTGAAAACAAATTATAAAAATCAAACATTCTAAAAATCAAAATTGCAAATGGATCAAAAACATTTCCTAAAAAGAATAATACCCAAACAATTTTTTTTACGCCTTACGATGATTTGTTTTTATTAAGTCACTTCAAGCAACAATCAACG
This sequence comes from Picea glauca, assembly GCA_000966675.3. Lineage (NCBI taxonomy): Eukaryota > Viridiplantae > Streptophyta > Pinopsida > Pinales > Pinaceae > Picea > Picea glauca. The sequence goes on along the minus strand of JZKD02S0455946.1, from coordinate 1,783 downwards.
ATGAAATAAGTGCACAACAACAACATGTGCAAAAACACATTTTATCTCTTTAATTTGTCGCATTCATACTTAGTCTCACATTTTCTGTTTTATGATGATCTCACGAGTTTGATTGCAGGATTAGTACTAAGTTTGATTGCAAGATTAGTACTAAGTTTGATTGCATGAATGAATACGTTCGCATTCCTTGCCACAATGATTTTCAAGAATCGCAATTTTTTTTTCCGAAAAACATGCTTGTTGCAAGCTTGAAGGAGCAGATTCTCATTATACACATCATGACGATTGTTGTTACACAAAATCCATCCATACAACCATTTTGCGTCATGAATTATTTCCTCGTCTTTCTCCTTCAAAGAGAATTTTTCATCCCGATGTTGAATCCCATCTTCCATTGCCTTATCTATCATGGCTTCACACACGCCTATCTTTCTAATTCACATACATCTCTTTATCTTTTTCAGTTCATTTTTCCTTGTCAATAAAATCATACATCTCTCTTTCCATGACTACATTGCATTGCCATAAACATTGTTGCTACTGATATATTTTCTATAGTCCTACCAATATTTTTATCAGAACTCGCGTTGACTGATGTGGGATTCCTTAGGGCCCACCTTTCAACAAGTATTTCCCCATCAACCTCAACACCTTATCTGGGATATAGACTAGAGTCCATTTTGAGTACCTATAGGCTTGCATGCCTTAATGGCAAGTTCTCTCATTGACTATCATGGAAATACATCAATGTCCCTTGATTGTGAAATCTTGCAAGTGGCTCGATATCAATTCATTCATTCACACTTCAAAATATGTATTCGAGTACCTTGGCACTCATTGATATCAATGGTGAGTTTGTCTCGCATTGATTAACAAGATGCATCAATGGCCGGTAATCCAATGACTTCTCTTCATGCTCAACATCGACGCATTCATTTGCATGACTAGAATTGTACCATCGGGTTTAGCAGCAGGTCAAGACTATACACTTTTTCATGACTCCATCAGTAGTTGCAGTAGTATTTTTTAGCTATATGAGAGTACCACAGTTCCACTTTCATACTTCCTCTTTTCCATGATTCATCAACAACAGTTCAGATTCCTCCACTTCACATTCTCTGATCCAACGGTTATAGCAGTTACAGATACACCATTCACAGTTACATTTTCATGATCCTGTAGCAGTGACATCTTCCATGCTCCAGTAGTCGCATAAGCCATATTCCTATTGCATATTTCATCAACATTTTGCATAAGTGGAGGTATGTTATTTTCTAAATTTTAATCTTGTAATTCCTCCACTGCTAGCAATGAATAATTTGGGAAAATCCCTCTCCATACTCCCTTTCCTTTTCACTTCTATGACTCATGCCACATTGCATGCACACATGCAACCAAATCAGTTAGGGGGTAGGGTACTATATTTACTATCATCACTCCATTTTTCCACTACCATGATTCCATTTTCGTCTCATTTACCATTTACAAACATTTATTTTCCAACAATACTTTGTTGCACTTTGCTTCATAAGCATTGATATACATATTAGCATGATTCACAAATATAAAAAAGGGCTTTCTTATACCCAATGATGTTTCCTTATGCACATTGATAGCTTATCTTTTCCAGTAAAGTATATAGGTAAATTATTGATCTAAAAATATGAGGAAGACTTGATAAACTTGATTAAATTAAATTGCAAGTTAAATGTTTATGTGTTTAATGCAACAGGATCAATTTGCAACACATATTAAAGGATTACTTATGTATAAATAAGCATAG
>JZKD02S0455924.1:0-12826 GCA_000966675.3 Picea glauca | reverse complement strand
GAAGCATGAACTTAACACATAATTCATCTTGCATATTTTAACACATGGAGCAAGGTCCTGTAAAGTTTATTTTAATGAAGTAGAGGGTGCTTGCATAGCATAACAAGTCAGCCTTTTATTTTCAGATCAGTCATCTTATATTTTCCCATCCATCAACTGACAAGCGAACTGGTTCTTGGATTATTCCATCAAGAGGTGTGCCTTCCAGTCAACTGAGATATCGGTCATGGGATAAATTGATGGCCACCTGGATAATGCATCTGCAACTATGTTATTCTTCCCTTTGAAAAATTCAATGTCAAAGTCATAGGCATGTATCTTTTTGACCCACTTCTGTTGTATCTCATTTAATTCCTTCTGTTCCAAGAAGTACTTAAGGTTGTTGTGATTTTATTTCACCAAAAATCTCGCCCCTACCAAGTATTTCCTGAATTTGGCCAAGGTGTGCATGATAGCCATCATTTCTTTATCGTAGATGGTGTAAAGAAGCTCAGGGACCCTCAATTTTCATCTCTCATAGGCAAGGGGATGCCTATTCGGCATCAGTGCGGCTCCAATGCCCTCTCTGGAGGCATCACACTCCAGTGTGAAGGGTTGGTCGAAATCTAGCAAGGCTAACACTAGGCATGTGCTCATTACCTTTTTCATCTTGTCGAATGTAGATTTTGCCTCTTCACTCCACTTAAAAGCTCCTTTCTTAGTCAAATAGGTCAAGGGTGCACAAAGCTATGAGAAACCCTTGACGAATCTCCCATACTAGCTGCAAATACCAAGAAATCCCCTCAACTCTGTAAGAGTTTTAGGTGTGGGCCAATCAACTATCGCTTGGATATTTTCTTGATGTACATGTACCCCTTTAACTCCAATGATGTGCCCCAAGTAGAGGACCTTTGTCATCCCAAATTCACATTTGGACTCATTGGCATACAAGGATTGGTCCTCCATGATAGTTAAAACTTGTTCCAGATGTTGAAGATGTTCCTCTAGAGTCTTGCTATAAATTAGAAAGTCATCAAAAAACACAAGAAGGTGTTTCCTCAACTGCTTGTTGAAGAAGTGATTCATGCATGACTAAAATGTGGCAGGTTCATTGGTCAATGCAAATGGCATCACTAAGAATTCATAGTCGTGGTAGTGACACCTGAAGGCACTTTTGGGGATGTCCTCCTCCCTCATTTTGATATGATGATAACCAGAGTGCAAGTCAATATTTGTAAAGTAAACAACCCCATGGAGCTCGTCCAATAGCTCATCAATCCTCGGAATGGGATACTTGTTTTTAATAGTCTTCTTGTTTAATGCCCTGAAATCAATGCACATGTGCATGGTTCCATCCTTCTTCTTGACTAGTACCACTGAAGATGAAAAAGGACTGAAACTTGGTCTAATGTGACCCATGTCTAATAGTTACTTGATGGTCTTTTCTATCTCATCTTTGTACTTATTTGGGTGCCAGTAGGGGGTGGTGATGACTGGTTTTTCCCCCTCTTCCATCTCTATAATATGCTCAAATCCCCTATCTGGTGGCACTCCTAGTGGAATGGGTCCAAACACCTTATTGTGTTTGTCAATGATTCTGTGAATCTCTTGTGCATAGTGAACCTTCCCCTTCTTGTCCACACGTGCCGAAATATTGCACTCAGCAGCATATACAAGAAGGCCACTATCTGATTATGGCCAAGCATAGTCAACCCATGGTACCACTAGTCATGAGTTTTTCCTTCCAAGTACATGGTGGAAAACTTAATGGCATCCATATCTCTCATTGGGTTGAGCTGCAAGTAAGTATCAAGTTTCTGCACCCACGCCTATGCAATCATCTTGGTCGATCCATCAAAGTATGGGATCTCCATTTTCCCAGCCCTATGCTCTAGCTCATAATTGTTCCTGTGGTATGGCTTGGGCTTGCTTCTGAATTTCAATCCACAAAACTAATCCAATGTGAATTGACTTTGAACTGGTGGGCTTAGTGAGTTGTACTCCCTGACATATTGATCAAATTGATCCTCAAACTCATCTGGGTGGTTGGGTTGTGACTGCTCATCTACGAATGAAGGAAAATACGGTCTAGGAGTGGTCCTGCTACCTGTTCGTCCATGTGGTGCTCCCCCTCCATGGATTCCCTCTTAATGATGACAGAGAACATGTTATTGTTGGTGTCTGTTCCCACCATGAGAACCATTGGTTTCCCTGTTAGCATAAGATTATGGGTCTTTCCCCTAATGAGTCATCTCCATCAAGATTTGTGATATAAAATGTTGGCTTTCAATTACTTTCCTCAAGGTCTCTGATATTTCGTCCTATCCCCTATGTGTTGTCTCATGGTTTTCCTACAGGTGATTTACAAGGTCGCTCTTTGATAATTGTATGGAACGTTGCAAGTCCCTAGCAATCCCTGCTAGTATTTGTGGCTCACTGTCCTCGCATGATCCTTCCATTTTGACCTCTGCCTCACCTGTATGTTTCCTTCTTATTCCCATATAAATGACACTGAACTTCTGCATGTGCTAATCCTCATAGGATGGGAGGATCAGAGCTCTAATACCACTGTAATGTTCCCAAGCAATTTTTTTGGTTGGAACACTAACTGACCACTGATTTGCTCATTTGTGTATTTTTATTTGCAAGTTGGCCTCTTAAGTTTCGGCCTTAGGGTTTATAGTTCAGTTATTTAAGTTTAGATCTGAAGATAAGCAATGAAGATACAAGATAACACAAGATATGGAACCAACAACAAGATCTGACCTTTATTGATGTAAATAGAAAGAACCTGATACAAGAAGGATGCAGATCTGGAATAATCCTCAGATAGATCCAATAGATAAGATAAGATATGCTACAAAATGTTCTGGCAAGAAGATGCAAGCCCCCAAGGTTGGATATACAATAAATATCAATACAAGACAGATCCAGGGTCAAGTCGAAACCCCCCTGGTTGTAGATACGCTCCATTGGATGGATGTGAAGACCTAATATTTCGGCCTAGCTGAAGAAGACCTCCAAATAGCATAAAAATCCACCAAATGATAGATCGGGGCAAGTAGAATCCCTATCTGAAGTCTCAAACCCTGATACCAAGATCTTCTCCTCCAAACTGATGAATCCTCAAGCAAGATTGCGCCCTCTTGAAGACTGTCAAGCTCAATATTTCGGCCCAGATGAAGGAGGCCTCCAAATACCCTGAAATTATCCAGAAAGATAGATCAGGCCACCACAAGCTACTAGGAGAAGTCTCAAGGTCAGACCTGAGGTGTAACCCCTCCAAACTGAGAATATTTGAATCACAATTGTTCCCTCCTTCTCTCAAAAACGTGTCAAAGGTCAAGATAATAATATAGCAAGATTAACCCTCTCAAAAGACACCATATCTAATGATCAAGGCCTTGCAAGAAATACCCAGGTGCTAGAATGTCAATAAGTCATGTCAGTAACCTGGATTGAACTCATTTCCAAGGAATAATGTGCCCCGTGCTGGAAAACCCTCAATGGTACGGCTTGTTGCTCTCATGGATGGATGGTGGTACCTATGAATACTATAGAATGGTGTGGGTGGTGTATTTCATCCCCGAGATCAAGCTTGGAACAAGATGGGTGGAATCTTTCACCACCGAGTTGTTCTCATGGACGTGCACTTTCTTCTTCTGGTTTCTCCTTCAATGCAACTTCTACTTCTTCTTCTTATGAGCAACTTTTTTTATTCTGGAGCATATTATCATATGGATAAGGATACAACCATATTTTTTCTCTTAATGAATGTAACACCAAGAAAATATTTGTTGGTGATGATAGATCTCTTAGTATTGTAGGGTCTAGAACAGTTCAGGTAGATAATGGTTATTTCAATTATGTATTATGTGTTCCAAGTATTTCCTACAACCTTCTATCAATATATCAAATCACTCATTCATGTGAAGGAAAAATCGTAGAATTTTCACCTCACCGAGTTGTAATCAAGGATCTAAAAGATCTCAAGCATATTCTCGCAACTGGAATTGTTGATGATATTACTAAGTTGTACAATTTTGACATCTTTTCCATCGGTTTTTGCTTCTCATAGCGATGACTTTAGCAAACTTTGGCATGAGAGGTTTGGTCATCTAAATTATCGCTCATTGCAACAACTATGTAATCAAAAAATGGTGAATGGTCTTCCTCTTGTTTCTTGCAGAGATGGTGTTTGTGTCGGTCGTGTTCTTGGCAAAGAACATCAAGACATTTTTGACAAATGTGCCTCTTGGCATGCCTCAGCCTCTTTGCAGCTTGTTCACAATGACTTTTGTGGTCCACTTTCTTCTCCTTCTTTTTCTAGGTGCAAGTATTACTTAACTTCCATTGATTATTTTTCCATATGCACTTGGGTTTACTTCTTAAAACTGAAGAGCAAAGTGTTTGACAAGATTTTGGCCTACAAGGCCCTTGTATAAAAACAATACGGCCATCAACTTCAAATATTAAGAATAGATAATGGAGACAAATATGTGAACAACATTTTTACAAGTTATTGCACTGCACAAGCCATCCAAATGCAACACACTACTCCATATACACCACAAAAAAATGGTATTGCTAAGAAAAAGAACCGCACATTAAAAGAAATGGCTAATTGTATGTTCCAATCTAAGGGATTAAGTCTAAACTATTGGGTAGAATCCATTAACTGTGAAAATTACATAGTAAATCAAACTCCCACTAAGGCTCTAAAAAATATAACATAGGAAGAATTGTGTATTTCGTAGTGTAGCATGGACTCACATTCCTGATGAGAAAAGAAAAGCATTGCAATTTGAGAAGTGTGTAATTGTTGGTTATTTTGAAGATGTCAAAGTTTATAGACTTATTCAACCTCATTGTAAGGAAATTATTAATATAAGATATATTAAATTTGATGAAAATATCTTGGCCTGCAATCCTAATTCGACATTTGTGCCATCTACAGGGTGCGATCCATCTTCGGCATTTGTGTCATCTTTTTCTCCTACTCTGGTTTTTTATTCTTCATATGATGACAATGAGGATAAAAATACACCTCTTCCTGCTCACCTTCCTCCAGATGAGTCCAATGAACATGAACCTACACCAGCACCATCGCTTCCGAGATGGGTCCATTTAACACAAGAAACAATTGGTGATCTTGTTGGTGATCCTTCAGATCAACGTCGAACTCGTTCACAATTCCAGCAAGCCTCTTCTCTTTTGGCTCGAGTTTTAGAGACTCATGATCCAAAGACATTTGCAAAATACTTAGGTCATCCATATTGGGATACAACAATGAATGAAGAGTATCGTTCTTTAATGGAAAACAATACTTGGGATATTCTACCTCTTCCAAAAGGAAAAAAACTTGTCATATGTAAATAGGTCTACAAAATTAAGTATGCATCAGATGGAAGTGTTGAAAGATACAAGGCTATATTAGTTGCCAAATGATTTTATTAAGTTGAAGGCATTAACTATAATGAAACCTTTTCCCCTGTAGCCAAAATGAATTCCATCTGTCTTGTTCTAGCCCTTGCAGCATCATATAAATGGGAGGTCCATCATATGGATGTAAAATATGTCTTCTTGCATGAGGATTTGCAAAAAGAAATATATATGGAACAACCTCTTGGCTATATCTAGAATGAATCTAACCTTTTTTTTTCCTTAATAAATCTCTTGATGGTATTAAGCAATCTCCTCGAGCTTGTTATGCCAAAATAGACAATTTACTTCTTGACACTTGTTGTAGTCTCAAGAATTAGGGTAGGCATTTAAGAGAGACACATTAAGACACACACATAATCCCAAGAAAGAAGGAGATAAATATGGGGAAGGATATCCAACCTACTTCATATTTCTTCTTCAAGATTATTTATACATTGTATGGAGGGTTGGAGCGGTTGCACCCACTCCAACTAATCATTTGTTAAGTTATCTTATATATGTATCATTTACTACATATATCTTCATATATTTACTTAATATCTAATGTCTAATGTATGATGACTATTAAAAGGGCCTACAAGGCCTCCTCAACATCTCCCCATGCTCAAATCCTTTCTCATCCCGAGAAGGCGTGCAGATAACTAATGACATGTTACTCTTTAGCCTTCATCCTTAATCTGGTAGATGGTTGTGCAGTCAGTGAGTCTCACAGCGCTTTGCTCCCACCCAACAATGGTCCTCTTGATCTTATTGTTAAACTTCTTTGTGGTTCCTTCGGAGTGGTGAGTGGATTGTCCTCGGATCATATTTCCCCTATACACACCCTACGGTGAAACATCAAACTTCAACCACCCTGACATTTATATTCTTTATGGATTCTGAGGTCACAACTCAAGAACTATTCTGCAAATTGTATACCAGGGGGCTCGATCAATTCATTATTTCTTGTAGCATCATATTTTATTTTAAGCTCTCATGTGTGTCTATTGGAGATGTCTCTTTCTTGAATTCCATTAACCTCTTCCAACATGCTCATCATCAATCCTCAATATTTTACTTCGTTGCTCTGTTGGTCATCAAACTAGTTTCTCTTCTACTTTGCAATCATGGATGTGCTTCTTTCTAATTTTCTGATCTATTGGTGAGAAATCACTCTTTTCAACTAAAAATCAACTTACATTACATGAGTGGAGGGGATCTCATTCCTTTAAAACTCACGTTTAACCCCCTCCTTTTCTTTCTTTTTTCAACTGGGATTTTTAATACATCTTGAAAATGATGCAATCCACAACATAATGTCTTTTATTTTCCGACTATACTAAATTATAAGCTCGACTATGAGTCGAATCGACTTGAATCAGACTCGAATCGACACGAATCAGACTCAGGACTAAGAATCAAATAGACTTCATGTAATATTTCATTTATTTGATTCAACACATCTTACATTGATGTACTTTTTCCAACCATCGCCCTTTTTCTTTCATAATTTTCGAACAAAAACTCTGTGACACTTTGGAATGCTATATATGTATTATTTTCCTTCCGATCGCGAGCATTTTCTCGTCGAATTCACCAAGGGACTTCAAGAGGTCGACACCATTTTTCATCGCCTCCACCAGTCGATAGGCATGCTCTCTTAAGTCCAGTCGATTGTTTTGTGGTTGACTGCTCCAAGTCGACTCTAAATTATCCAATTCATATTTCTGCTTAAAATTTTGATCAGGAGAAAAAAATTGAAGTCGACCAGATCGATATGCCTTGGATCTTCGAGTAGCATTCATGTAAGAACTGGGACAGATCTAACTGCTGCCGAAATAAATCTAAATTATATCCCAGAAACGTTGAAAGAAGGATGAGCACGATGCAATGATGTGGAGGCGAGAAAATAAACAGCAAAACGTTTTCTAGTGGGTGAATGGTTTTGTAGTCGATTTTTTTGCGCATGCAATAACCTCGACTTCGATGAAGACCACGAGTATGGTGTCGACTTCAACTAAAACCGCACCCGCCATTTCTCATTAGCATCTGGAGAAATTCGAAGCATTCGAATCTATATATATCCGACATTAGAATTTCTTATGCATGGAATTCTCATAGCAAATGATTCTTTCATCGGAGATCAGATTTCTTGCAGGCAGCATCACCATGAGCAATCAGCCACGAACCAAAAGGAAAAAAAGGTCGCTCCAAGATTCTCTTCAACGCAAGCTTCTTTGCGTGCATCTTGACCAATATTTCAGTGGGATTGTCTTTTAAAATTATCCTCCTATCCAAGATCAATTTTTTTTTAGCTTCTCCAGGTTCAAGTCACACGGCAATGGAACAAGACAAAATTTTTCGATCAGTGATCATCATTACAGGAGCATCTTCTCTATATCAAATTATATCAAATTGAAACTTCTTCATTTCTCTTTTCTTCTTTTGCAGACTTCTTCTGGCTCTCACCCACCAGAAAAAGGGTTGCTCCAAGGCAAATCTTCTCTGGATTCAAGTCAAGCAGAAACCGAACCAAAATGTTGTAATCTCAGTAATTAGGGAAGAAATTCAAGAGAAACACTTTAAGCACATCAAGACACACATAATTCCAATTAAGAAGGAGATAAATGTGGGGAACGATATCCAACCGACTTCATATTCCTTCTGCAAGAGTATTTATACATTGTATGGATTGTTGGAGCGCACCGCTCCAACTCATCATTCATTAAATTCTCTTATATATTTATCATTTACTACATATATCTTCATATATTTAATTAATATCTAATGTCTAATGTATGATGACTATTACAGTGAGCCTAGAAGGCCTCCTCAACAACATTGTATTTTTTAGATGACATTTTAACCCCAATGTCTATACCAAGAAAGTAAGAAGCCATCTTATAATACTTTTTCTTTATGTTGATGATCTTATCCCATAGTTAGTGACCCAAAATTTTTAAACCATTTGAAAAACAACCTTAAGAATAAATTTGAAATTAACAACTTAGGCTATTTGCACTATTTCTTTGGCCTTTAAGTTTTGCAAACCAAAGAAGGAATTTTTCTTTCCTAGTCTAAGTATGCTTGTGACCTTCTTTGTCGCCTTCACATGGAAGACTCTAAACCAACCCCTTTTCCCTTCTAGTCTGGAATCAAACTTCCTGCCACATGTACTTCTCTCGAAGTTGATGCCACTTTATACCGTCGGTTAGTTGGTATCCTCGTATACTTGACTCATACTTGTCATGATCTTTCCTTTATTGTTGTTCTTGTTACCCAGTATATGCAATCACCTCTTGAAATCCATTGGAAAGAAGTTAAAACGACACTTCAGTATGTCCAAAGTATAGTTCAGTTTGGGATACATTAAAGCTTGGGGTGAACTCTTTTATTGGTTAGTTTCATTGATTCAGATTGGGTCGGCGACCCTAATGATCAAAATTCTACTACATGTTATGTTTTCATCCTTGGTTCATGACCTGTCATTTGGGTCTGTAAGAAACAACAGGCTACTGATTTGTCTTCACCAGAAGTAGAGTACCTAGCAATAGTTAATACAAGTCAAGAATCCTTGCAGCTTCGACAGATCCTTTCGGAGTTTGGATTCCAGCAGCAACATCCGACCACCCTCTGGTGTGACAATTAGAGTGCCATCAAGCTCGCCAAAGATCCAGTTCAATATTGAGTTATTGAAGTGCTCTTCTACCCTACAAAATATAAAGTTGCAAACATTTTCACAAAGTCTCTTATAGAAGCGAAGTTTTCCAAGCTTCTATCTATGTTAGGAGCTTAGGAAATTGTCATTAAGGGGGGATAGGCTCTAATGCCTCCTTCATTCTCATATTGTGTCACCTTTGTAAATCTTTCAATCCTATCCCAAGTTGTTCTTAAGGGGGGATGTTAGGATATTTAGGAACTTAGGATTTAGTTAAGATCAACTTGGTCTAATGTGTCATTAGGTAAAAGTCTGTTTTTTTAGTATGCATTTATAGTTAGGTAATATGATGGTCACGATATGTTCCCAACATAGAGTGATCCGACGACTCATATTCTTCTCTATCTTAACAACTACATTGATATGTGGTTTAACACTCGATTGGTCCATGATCTCTATTTAAAGAGCATGGAGAGTCATTTTTCAGTGATTGATTGTGAGAAACTCTCTTGTAAATCTCTTTGTTATATTTTATTTTGCATTAATAAATTGCTCCAAGTGGCCACGTTGGCTGGCATTGTGGATGTTTCCCCATAGGTTTTTAGCACGTCAAAACATTGGTGTATTGATCTTTGATCTGGTTGTGATAGTCGTTATTGAAGGTGTTCGTTCTCTGCTGGAATACCTATGTTGTCAAACATTGACCACCACATTATTGGAGTTTCCACTGCAGGCAGCGGTGATGGCTAGGGTTTAGCCATCGCCACCCGTGGAGGCCTGATCAAAGTCAATGTGTGTGGTTTCCTTCAGTTTTCAGGTCTTTCTTCGATGATGGTGGGTCCTTTTCCTAGTGTTGTAGATTTTCCAAGTCACGGGTCTACCCGTTTCAGGTCTTTTGGTGGGTCGTTGGTGTCCCCTCTCAAGGGTTCTCCCTCTGGTTCGGATATCATTCAGGGTAGCTCCTTCTGAGATATCATTCAAAAAAATGCAGTCTCTAGATTTTTTTGGTGCAAGAGGCTCTGAATCCTTCCATTCCTATGGTGAAAGATGTTATTTCTAAGAAATCTCGTTTCAACTATGGCGCTCTTATTTTTCATTTTAATGGTCTCTGGCCTCATCTTGTTAACCTTCATGATTGGATGTTGAGATCTAGAGAGCCAGTTTTAAAAGTTGATGTATTCATTTACCCCTATGCACAAGGGTTTTTCATTATTGAGTTCAATCTTCAAGAAGATAAGGATTTGATCTTCAGTTTCATCCCCTAGTTCTGGGGCAGTTCTCGTGTATGTATGAAGCCTTGGTCTCCCTCCTTCGTTCCTTCAAATGATTCTTTATCCTCATCACCTGTCTGGGTTAAGATCCCAAATATGCCCCTACATTTGTTTGGTTTACACTCTCTCCATGTCATCGATAAATCTCTAGAAAGGTTTCATTTTAGAAGCCATGAAACAGAAAACTACAACATTTTCACTTATGCTCGAATTTGTGTAGAAATGGATCTTAGTAAAAGGTTTTCGACCGAAATAATTTAGATGGGGGATAACTATTCATCGACATAAAATATGGATTATGAAAAAATCTCTTTACAATGCAGATCATGTTTTGACACATGAAATTTTGCATCCCAGTGCCTTAGGGGTCCTAAGAAATTTCGAAAACATCAACACAAATCAACCGGGTGGGTTGGCTCCCATATAGATCATCAATTTATTTCCAAGTAATATTCTACTGATGTGGACTCTCCCAAGGAAGGGTCCAAAGAGACTTCATTGAAAGCCAATGACACTCCATCCAAAGAGGATTTTCCCACTCTGGATCCTCCATTGGATGATACAAAATCTGAAATATAGGACACCAATGACACGACAGTGACTATAGGGAAATCCAAAGATATTCCCACACAAGAAACCTCCAGCATCTTCGACACCAAAAAAATGCAGATTCAACATCCCAAGGAGTCGTGTTCCAGAAATCCCTGAGTTTCGAAAAGGAGAAATTTTCTTCCCTGAATCCAAGTCTGAGAGCAAAGACTCATTTAAGTTCTCAATCTGCAGCAATCCCCAGCTCCAAACCTTTAGCAAGTTGGGCAGATGAGGTTGAAGAAGTTGAGGTTTTAAAGAAAACAAACCTCCAACAAGAAAATGTGGGGATGGAAGGATTTGCAATGACCCCACCAACTCTTAGTGAAGGTTGCATGGCAGCAAAGACGAAGAAAAAGACGCCTTCATCATCTCAGCCAATGGTGATAAGAAGTAGGGCTCAAAATCCAACATAATAATGTATTTTTTTGTCGATTATTATGCCAACAATTTTTAAGAATATATTCATATAAGGGTTATGGAATGTAGTTTTCTTGTACAACTAAAAAATTAGGCTAGTGAATTTTGAATCTGGGTTGCTAAGCCTTGGAAATAGGCTTTGGAAATTTATACTATGTAATACATGTCGATGAGGTAGAAGCATGTTGTACCTCCACTACGTGCTCTTGCCACATATTTTGCTAATATAAAATTTTCCAGTTCTAGTTAAAAAAAAAAAAGGAAATGTAATTTGTCCATCTCTATCTTGAAAGTGATAATGAGAGTGTTGGTGCATTCCTATCACCACACTAATATCCTCAAACAAAATCTTATTCACATATACATAACCGACCCCCTCCAGAATTAAACATATGACCTTCAAGAAGAAAGCACATGTTCTTAACCATTAGGTTCACTCGGGTTGTACAAAATATCTAATAATAATCAGTATTGTTTCAAACAAGAACCTTTAAATCAATTCTCAAATAAAAATAGTGGTGTTAATAATAGCACCCCCCACTTTTTTGAACTTAAAATTACAACTGTTTTGAAATTGTGACCTTAACAATTGATATCGTTGTGAACCAAAACCTTAAAATTAACCCCTAAATAAAAAAATCGATGCTACTAAAAACACCATTCTTTTGTTATAGACTTAAAATTATAACGATTTTAAAACCAAAATGTAAAAAATTGACATGATTGTAAACAAAATTATAAAAAATGAAAAGTTAAATAGATAAAATAAAAACAAAAAATACTAAGAAAAAAAATATAATATATATATATAAAACAAAAGAAAATCCAAATTTAAAAAAAATAATGGCAAGTTTAAAAATAAATAAATAAAATAAAAATAATAAGAAGTTTAAAAAAATAGAAGATAATCAATACAAAACATTTAAAAAATACAAAACCTTAAAAAATTATATTAAAAAACATGATTTTCAAAAACATATATATAAACAAATTAAAAAATTAAAAACAAAACCGATTTTAAAAAGGTAAAAACAAAAAACCACCGTCTTATTTTTAAATTTTTAAAAGAGTTGTTTTATTTTTATTTTTATTTTTTTCATTTTATTTTGTTTTATTTAATAAACTTTGGTTTTTAAATTTTGTTTTTAAGTAGAATTTTTTAACTTTGGCTTTTATTTAAATTGTTTTACAATAGTTTTTTTTTAATTGTTTTCTTAAAAAAATAAAAGCTTGCTTTAATTTTATTTTTTAATTTGAATTTTTTTGTTTTTTATTTGAATTTGAATTTTTTTTTCCGAAAAAAACATGTTTTTTTGGGTTCTCTTTTATTTATTTATTATTTTTTTCTTGTGATTTTGTTTGTAATAATGCTAGTTTTTTAAGTTATGGTTGAAAAACATTGTAATTTTAAGTTGGAAACAAAAAAAAGTGCTACTTTTATTTAAATCAATGGTCAAGTCATGGTTTCAAACAAGTTGTAATTTGA
>JZKD02S0455902.1:7211-17465 GCA_000966675.3 Picea glauca | reverse complement strand
TTTGCAGTAGATATTGTACAAGGTTAGAATTTACACTTCATCTGTTTTCTTAGCTTCTTGTTGATCATATTTTTGTTTTGAAACTGTAATTTATTTTCCCTTGTCTTTATTTTGTGCTTTATCTAACTGACCTTGATTATTTTTTTTGGTTGTATTTACATTTGTTTTTGGTAAATGAAAAAAGTGATATTACCTGATTAAACCTTTATCACTATACAAAATTTATCAGTTTTACAAGATTGCCACATGTTCTGCCAAAGTAGTGGAAACCGAAACATGTGGCAACCTTTTATGCGTGTAGCTAAAAGTAGAAGTCGCCACTTTCTCTGCCATACAGTTGGAAACTAGAGAAAGTGGAAGCCAAGAGTTATGATAGTGCTATCTAGACATGCATCCAAAAACTGATAATTCAAACTGAACAAAAATCCCCAGCAGAAAGACAAGAAAAAAAACCCCATTTCCTTGCAAAGGGAGTATAGAGGCTTGAGAAACATTAAGCATTAGAAGGGTTGTTTGAACAGTGGAACCTTCCATCTGAAGAGTCTCCATGAGAAGTGCCTTCTTGAGGCTTGAGTGAAAAATGTTGCGCACAGGTCGGGCATATCTCTTTGACTGACATGCTCGAGAGGGCATTGAACAACATATTGATTATGTTACTAAGGAGGGTGTGCCAGTGGAGCCGTTCCATCATATAGCTCCTCATCTTAAATATGAGCTCCAATTTCTCTAGATTAAGAGGGTTGGGTGAACTATGTTCATGTCCCATTTTGGAGTTGAGAAAAGTAGGTTCAGCTAGGCAATCCATCTGGGGGATTTCCTCTTGGACTATGCATGTAGCCCCCTCCATTGCTTCCTCTATGTCCATCGCTAAAATGTTGGTGTTGGGTCTGTCCTGGGGCGTCTGGGACCATGTAGAGGAGGGGGTCTGGTGGAACCTAAATTGTTTCAACTGGGAATTCCTCATCCACATAGGCCATTGGAGATGTCTTCGTCACCTTGGTTCACTTAGTCCGAGCTATCGAGGCGGCTCTCTCGAATTCATGCAGGTGTCTCTACCTTGTAGCATGACAGTACCAAGAGGGTCCCCTCTTGGGTTTCCCTCACTCATGGGACATGACAGAACTTGAAGTCCAGAGTAAGTTTAGAATTAGGGTGTGCAAAACTAGATAGATAAGAAGAGCGGGGATTCGATGCAGCGAGGAAATAAAATGTAACATGTCATGGCCAACTTGGATTAATATCTCTGAAGCTAATATGACCGGACAACCTCCTCCCGTACCTATTGTCATCCCCCTACCATGGCTCATTAAGGGCACCATTAAGCCTGCATGAGGGATTTGTCCCTCCATCCTCTATATGCATTTAAGTTCGTCCTTCGTCCAAGAATAAGGCTTAGGGTGGCGGTCGACCATATTAATGGCTTGAATTGCATGTGGGATGCGTGTTGGATTACTAAGACAGGGGGTGAATCAGTAATAGAGAAATTTAATCATTTTTAACCATATAATGCATGTTATATCAATGTAGCATTATCATCCAATAATTGAAGAGTAAATAAACAATGAACAAATGAGCAATTATACACATACATAGTACACCGATGTTTTTACGTGGAAACCCAAAGCGAGAGAAAACCACGTAATAATTTTTATTATATGTCTTTAAGAATTTGATTAATTAGAAGCACAAACTTCCTTTGTTTTCAAGCAACAACTGGAAGGAGGCTCCAACCCACTAGTTTCCCAGGCTACAATTTGAAGGAAACTCCAACTCCCCAATTCTCTGGCTACAGCCAGAAGGAGGCTAAAAACCCCTAGTTTATCAGGCTACAACCTGATGGAAGATCCAACTCCCAAATTATCTGGCTACAACCAGAAGGATGCTACAACCCCCTATGTTCTTCGGCTACAACCACCTGTCCTTGCCCTGTCCAACCACCCTGAAATAAAAGTAGAATGATGGAACCACTGTCACACTATCACTATGAGATATATTTTTGTAAACCTGTACCAATCAACCTGTAATCAACCTTTTCCATAAACAAGTGCATCAACCATGCACCAACCTATACAAAACAACCTGCAATCAATTTGTACCATAAACAAGTGCATCAACCATGAACCAACCTATACCAAACAACCTGTTATCACCCTGTACCATAAACAGGTGCATCAACTATGCACCAACCTATACCTCAACCTGTACCATCAACGAGTGCATCAACCATGCACCAAATATATACCGATAATGCATCAAATACACATAAAATATGACTCATCAATATGTACCAACATCGTCAACTATACACCTCATGTATGTGCCAACTCATCAACTACTTGTCTCAACCATGTACCCAACATGTACCTCAACCAAAATCCCTCATCGATTTCATCATACTAATCTGATTTGTAACTCTGTAATATATCTGGTGTATATGATCACATACCTGCAAACCTTCCTTAAATTTAACAACAAGAGATTAGCATTTTCATCAAACTTTACTTTAGTCTCACATGACTAATTTTGGATTAGTCAACAACCCTAACTTGAAATAATCATAAATATGTATCTGTAATGAATAAAGATCTGAAAATAGTACACAATGTTCTTCAATGTCTTTTATGAACTTCATCCAGATTTCACTACTTGGAACCTCTCATTAAAGGAGTTATAGCAAAAATGGCATACCTTGTTGAAGTTTGGCTTATTCAAGAGAGAGAACTTGTAAAGAATTCCCCGCACATAATATTTTTTGTATAGATATAAAAATGATACAGATAATGCTACAGACTGTACTCTAACCAATACATTTGGTCGTATTAAATTTGGCTCTGTTATGAACAAGTTATGACGTTTTTACCTGAAACACATGTTTTAGACTAGTTTCAGGACTAGCCACAAACCCTGTTTTCCACGGAGTGTAACTCCAAAAATGAAACGACCCACAAGATGAAATGTTTATCACAGCTACTTAGATATGTTTCCTCAATGGCCTCCCAATTTCACGGTATGAAGCATTCTATAAAAAAAGTTATTGCGAAAATGGTGAGATGACTTGTAAATAACATACCTTAGAAAGCATCATCAAAAGAATTTATCCTCCCTTGAATTTTGGCCTTCTTTACTTCACCTTCCCTCTAAACTTTGGCTTAGATATCATTTGGTTAGCCGAGTCACTTGGAGATATTCAATATGCTCAGGTGTGATTAAAATGAGAGAGCCTTACCTCTTATTTATACTTTCATGTAGCTTCCTCAAGGATTTACCTTTTAACCATCTTGACCCACTTTCCTTATTTTAGGGTTAACCCACTTCTAACCACTTATCCACTTAGTAATTTCTCCATCAACTTTATTATTTAAATAATTTATTTTGTATCCACTTTGACTTATAGTACACTCATCACTTCACTTTATTATTTACCTTCTAAAATCTCTTAAACCACTTTCCTTATTTTAGGGCTAACCCACTTCTAACCACTTGTACACTTAGTAATTTATCCATTAAATTTATTATTTAAATAGTTTATTTTGTATCCACTTTGACTTATAATACACACATCACTTCACTTTATTATTTAAATAATTTCTTCTTTGCAACCACTTTGACTATTTTGACCTTTTGGGGCTTCTAGATGACTCATGAGGGCTCTCCAACTTCACATGGACATAACTCTCTAACCATGAGGAGTTATGTGGAATTCCACATACCACCAGAAATGACATGACATGTACTATCCAACCAGAATATTCTTACATTTAAATATATTAAAACTCATACCATTATACAGAAAACAAACTTGGGTCCATTACCCAAACCTTTGTGCTACCAGAATTCTCTACCAAACTTTCTTCAAGGGTTGACATCAATGAAAACCAACCCAAATAATCAACAATATCCCCCTTTGGCATTGATGGAAACACTATGATGCGATACTGAAGTCATATCACTCATTCTCCCCTTATGACGACCGCTCCCCCTGGAACCATGCCTTTGTGCTCTTTATCCAAGCATTTACTTTTGCATCTGATAAATATCTCCCCCTTTGTCATCAATGGAAAAGGTATATTTCCATCTAGGGCTGCTTCCTCTAACTGAAATGTCTTTGGGGATACTCCCCCCGACTGAGCTCTTCTTGAAACTAATCCCCCAACCTAAAATGTCCTCTTTATGGTGCTTTCTTGTGTAAATATAAGACATATAAGATAATCATTCAAAAGCATTCATTTTGGAGTAGAAATTACTCTAAGTCTCTATGAAGATACTCAAAGGCTTCCCGTGGAAGCGGTTTTGTAAAGATGTCTGTTACTTATTCTTTTGTGCCCACATATTCAACTTTGATGTTCTTCTCTGCAACCTGTTCCCGTAGAAAGTGATACTTGATTGGAATGTGCTTAATCTTGGAGTGCATCAACGAGTTCTTTGAGATACTGATGAAACTTGTATTATCACAATATATTGGAATGGGTTCATCATACTCAACCTGTATATCTGTCAGAGTTTGTTTCATCCATAGAACCTATGTACACCATGTTTATGCTGCAATATACTCTTCTTCGATTATAGATAAAGATACTGATGATTGTTTCTTGCTTAGACAAGATACTAAACACTCACCCAAGTAGAACATTGCTCCATTGTTTCTTCATCGGTCATCAATGCAACCTTCCCAATCTGCATCTATGTAGGAAATAAGCGATAAATATTTTCCTTTTGGATACCATAATCCAAACTCTTATGTTCCTTTGAGATATCCGAAAATCCTCTTTACTGCTAAGAAATGTGATTCCTTTGGTGATGCTTGAAATTGTGCCTCCTGTCCAACTGCCTGCATTACATCTGGTCTGGATGCTGTCACATATAGTAAGCTACCAATCATTGACCTGTATTGCCTCTGGTCTATAGACTTTGAATCATCAAATTTTCTCAACTTGCAACTGATTTGCAGAGGAGTGGTAACTGGTTTGCAATCTTCCATTCCGAACCTTTTTATCATTTCTATGATATACTTAGTTTGAGAAATAAAAATTCCTTGGTTTCTTTGACATATTTGAAGACCCAAAAAGAAGGATAGTTCTCCAAGTAATGACATTTCAAATTCATTTTGCATATCCTTTGCAAATTTCTGGCTTAACCTGTCATCAATACTTCCAAAAATAATATCATCAATATAAACTTCAATTAATAAAATACCATATTGAGTTACCTTGATGTAGAGGTTGTTGTCTGCACTTCCTTTTCTAAACCCTTCTTGTTGTAGAAATTTATCTAGTCTAGAGTACCATGCTCTAGGAACCATTTGTTCAATATAGACTTCTTCTTCAAGTTCCCCGTCCAGAAAAGTTGATTTCACGTCCATATTTGTCCACAATGTTCAAGACTTTGCTACACAATTGTCCATAATTTTGACTTATATCTCACTGTATTATCATGAAGTACTACTACACCTCATTGATCTATCATATTGTACTTCCGCTAACTGAATGCACTGAATCTGTCTACTCAAACTATGCAAGCTGCTCGTAGGATGGTTCTCTGGTCTGTCTCAGCTACTGCATAGACTCCCCCTGTCTATTATTCATATTATCTGGGATTCTCTAAGCTGGATGGCTCATAAAAATTTCTTCTCTGATGTGTATTTATCATCATCTTCATTGGTAGATTCATCATCTCTCTGAGCTTTGACTTCTTTCCTTCTGTCTGTAGATTCATTTTTCACTACAATGCATGAAATTACAATATATTGAACACGTTCCTTATTTATTTGTCCTTCTTTTGTTTTAGTTGTTTTCCAAACCTTTTTGTATCTGACATCTTTCCTTTTCTCTATAGAATTTTCTTCATCTCGTTTTATTTCCAATCTTGCGATCTCTGGGACCTGATCTTTGTTCATCTTTTCTTCGTGTTTTCTTATCCATACTTTCTTATATCTTATATCGGTGTTCTCTTTCATGGAAGTATCAATCATGCTTCTACAATCACTAGATATGTGTCCATAGTTATGACATTTGTAACATTCAATGTTATGTGAGGCCACATAGGAACTTCTTGCTTGAAAATTTCTTTTATAATCCCTGCAATCTGCAACCTTATGTCCAAAATTAGTACAATAAAAACAATAACCATAAAAGAAATTTGCATACCAATGAGTGAATGATATTCTTTGTGTTATAGTACTTCTGAATTTCTGTCTTGATTGATCATGATCATGATTGAAGCTTCTTTGTGGCTTGAACATGGATGGTATTCTTGAATATGTATCTTCAATAGTTTTCTTAGATTCAGGTTGACCATGATTCCTTCCTTTGAGTACTTCTACATAACTCTTTCTATTTTCTTCATTATTATTTTCTAGCAAACTAGAGTGCTTCTCTTCATTCTCTATAACTGATGTGGATGTTTATATCTCTTCAACATTCTTGTTGAGCTTGACAATTTTACTTCTCAATTTGACAATTGTTTCTTCAAGCTTCTCAAACTTTTCTTCTTTCTTCATTATCTGAGAATCCATGACTTCTTATATTTGTTTTTCTTCTTCAAGCTGAATTTTTAATGTGATTATTTCTTCTTCAGGTCCTTTCTCTTATTGAACAAGCTCTGCCTAAAGATGGTTTAGGTCATTATTTCTTTCCTCAAGATGATCTGTCAATATCTTCTCTCTCATTTCTGCTTCTTCCTTCTATGATGCTATGTTGGCTTCCAAATACTGCTTTTGATATTCAAGATTTTCTTCGATCTTTCTGTCTTCTTCTAGATGAATTCTTGTGTTCTTGATGCCCTGTTGGGCTTCTTCAAAAATGTGAACACTTTCCTTTTGTTTCATCAATTCTTTCTTGAATGAATTGTTTTCTTCTCTTAGTTCATCTAAATCACTAATCAATTCTACTTCATAATTGTCTTCCTTTTCAATTAGTTTTTCTGTCTCATTTCCTTCATGACATTCTATTTCAAGATGTCCTCATTTTTCACAATTAAAGCAAAACAACATACCTCTGGTGATTATGAACTCTTCATCTTTTGAATCTGTTTGACACGGTGAACATAATTCTTCTTGATCTGTATCTTCATCTGCATTTTCTGAATCTACGATGAGTGAATAATATATTTCATGTAACTTATTCCAAATTTCTTTGGCTGATGAACATTTACCAACCTTTTCTCTTACCGGATTAGGTAATTCTTCCCAGATGAAATCCATTGTTATTTTGTTATTTTTCTTCAATTCCTTCTTGGTTGCAGTCTTTTCCCTTTTTGAACTATCATATCTTGTAATGACTGATAGCCAAATATAATACCCTTGTGCTTGTAAAAATACTTTCATCCTTCCACTCCACATCTCATACTTTAAACCATTCTGACCATTGAACAATGGTACTTGTTGGCATGGGGGCAGACCCAGGGTTCACTCCAAGAGCACACCAACAAGCCCTAGCTACGAGCCATTTTGGAAACACCTGTGAAGCAGATGCAGTCTCACCCGAAGCAGTGATGAGGGGGTTGCAGGATAGAGATGTCTACAACCAGGGAATATCAAGTGGATCTTGTATAACAATAGTCACAGTATTCATATATCACTTATCAGCGAGATCTACTCTCCGCAGCTATAAATACTGATAGCTCTGATATGCACTCTTGGCCAGCATATCCTCTCTCTTATTCTCTCTTCTCTCCCCCTTCCTGTGCACCCAGCTGTAGGATATGATCTTCGCACCTAGCTAAAGACCTTACAATACCAGAAGGCTCTCACCCTTAGCACTTCTCTCTCACAATACAATGACTTCTCACCACAACAATAGAGCTAAATCAATAACAATATCATACCTTCCCGACCCAGGTCCTCTTGATCTTTATGTATACATTACAATACCTCAATGACAGCCTTAGGCCAAAACCTAGGTGTCAAAACCCTAATTACCAAAACCCTAGGTGTCTAAAACCCTAGGTCAACTTGATCCACTTTTTCTGGGCTTCGCCAGCCTGTCTTTCCTTCCTTCTCGCACGGTGCTCCAACGCATCCAACGGTGGATTTTTCCATTTGTTGAGTTGTCCTCGATCCCTCTTCCTTATTGATCTATCATCCTTGATCTCATCTTCTAACGGTTTTCTTATCCCATACTTTGCTCCGTCTTTTTTTCTCTTTTGCTCACTTCGACCCAGTGACAGTCACTATGTCTCCTGCAAAGTTCACTTTTTACCTTTTCTTCCTTGTTCTCCACTTCCTTTCATAACCAAGGGCCAACAGACCCCCAACACTCACCTGTGACTCATCCCAAGGCACTTCAGATATGATCTTCTTGTTTTACTTTGACTGTGGACTGCGTAGTGCAGCCCTTGCTTTCTGCTTTATGTCTCCTTTCCATCCTTGTGAAGACTGTCTTTTCTATGTCTGGTACCCAATTTCAACTGCACCTAGTACCTATACCCTTGTCTCCTTGATTCTAATGAGAGCTGCGAGGCAGCTGGTTGTCATAGTACAACTTCAGCCAACTCCCATTCACCAAGCCTTCCTTCCAGTCTCCTTTCAATGTCTTCAAGTGTGCAACTCCTCCTTCTGTAACATAGGCAATCTCATATGGTCTGAGCCAATGTGTCCTAAACTTCCCAGGGTGTTTGATAAACTTACTGTCATATACTAGTACTAAATCACCTTGTTTGAATATCTTCTTTTGGATATGTCTGTCATGATAGGCCTTTTCTCGCTCCTTTTGAACTTGCTGATGGAAGCCTATGATGAATTTGTCTTCTTCTAGTTTGACCAACTGTGCTAGCCTCTCATGAACATTGCCAGTATCGTCCATGTCTATAAATGCAGCAATTATTAAGCTTGGTACCAAGTACTCCATCGAGACAACAACTTCCAGACCATAGACCAACTTGAAGGGGGTCTGCATTGTTAATTTATTGCAAGTGGTTCTATAGGCCTAGAGTACTGCTGGTACTCTTAAATCCCAATCATCCCTGTTCACACTGCAAATATTTGTCAATGTTGTCTCCAAGATCTTGTTGAATGCTTCAACTGTTTTGTTTTCTTGTGGATGGTAAGTTGTGCTCTTTTGATGGTGGACTGCAAATTCTTCAATCAGGGCTGCAACTGTCTTATTGATGAAGTGTGTACCTTGATTACTCATAAGGACCTTAGGGCATCCAAACCTGGTTATTATGTCATCAAATATAAAACACGCAACTGTAGTTTCACTACAGTCCTTGACTTCTCTTACTTCGACCCATATAGTCAGTTACTCTTGTGCGCTTTCCTGGTGGGTTTATAGGTCCCACGAAGTCAATTGCCCATTTTTCAGATGCCTGTAGGGTCATCTACGGTGCTAATGGCATCTCATCTCTTCGGGATGGTTTTCCAACTCACTGGAATACATTGCATGCCCTGGTATATTCTTTAGCATCTCTGTGTAACATAGGCCACCAAAGGCCATATCGCAGAATCTTCTGCACAGTTTCTTTCCCTGGGCAATGTCCTCCTACGATGCCTTCATGAGCTTCTGCAAGGATTATCGGGCGCTCTATTTCCATAATGCATCTTCTTAGTATCTCATCAGGTCCCATTTTATATAGCTGACCAACTATCAGTGAAAAATATGTAGCACACACCACTAGTTGTTTCTTCTAGGAGATTGTATACTCACTCGGAGCCATTCCTATTGAAAGGAACTAGACTATGTCTGTGAATTGGTCATCAATATTTCTAATGGAGAGCAGTCGTGCATCCGGTAATGTATCCTCCAGACTAGTAGGTTCTTCACCATGTTCCAACCTCGACAGGTGGTCTAGGCCCTTGTTCATTCTTCCTGGCTTAACTATGATCTCAAAATCATATTCTTGAAACAATAGAAGCCATCTGCATATTCTCCCCCCCAATACTATCTTGTTCACTAGGTACTTCAGCGTGGAGTGATCGGTAAACATTTTAAAGTGTCCTCCCAACAAGTAGTGTTAATTAATTTCAGTTGTAGATAGCTTTCTGCTAGAAAATGCTAATGGATAATCAATGTCCCCTTCGCTAGGTTGTGCTAGTAATTCTCCTAATGCAATGGAAGATGCATCAACATGCAGATGAAATTCCTTGCTCCAGTCTGGAAAGACTAGAATAGGCGCAGTCACCATATTTTTTTTCAGTGTGTCGAAGCTCTGTTGGCATTCTTCTGTCCAACCAAATTGACAGTCTTTCTTTAATAACTTCTCCATTAGCGTAGTAATCTGAGCATATCCTTTGATAAATTTCCTGTAATAGCCATTATG
>JZKD02S0455901.1:287577-305078 GCA_000966675.3 Picea glauca | reverse complement strand
TCCTCCTTTGAATAGTACCCCTACCCCTCCTTTTATAGGCTAGAAGGAGCTAGGGTTTTTGGCGAAATCTCGGCCATGCATGGCTCGGAGTTCCAGTTAACTGACAAAAAGCCTCATGTCCCGACGAAAACTTTTCCTGATTTTTTGCTTTGTTAGGTACCCGCGGGCTGTTTTGAGTTAGCCAGCGGATGCCCGCGTGCAGTATAAGGACAACAAGCGGATGCACGCGCCTAGTGAGAAGTTAGGGCGCGGGTTGCTTGTTTTAAGTGGTTTTTTGAGGAATTGCTCAGCATGGCTTTGGCTAGGAAGAGGCATGAGTAGGCCTGATGTCAGGTAAGCAGGTATAGTGCAATTTAGGGTTATAACAGCAATGTTGGGGTACTACACCTGCTTTTGAATCTGTTGTTACATTGTTTTGCAATTGGCTCCCCATAAAATAGTATTAATATAACATAACATACAAAATTTTGCAATCGATGTAAATTGCATCTCCTACAGCTTCAACCAGAGTTCGTCGAGCTCCAACTATATTTCATAGCTAGCGATTCTTTTTCCATGGTTTATGTCTTACTATGGTTTCATAGTTATGAGATTAAGTATTGTTGTCTGAGCGATATAGTTATTCCCTCCTTTTGTTTTTTCCTCTTTGTAAACTTTCCAGTTCTTTACCTTTTGTTCTTCCTCTCTATTATGCGTTTCTAGTTCTATACTTTCTCACGTTTCTGTGCTCGTGGGTTCCCAGTGTGGCGAACTGGCAAATTGTTATCTCCATCTATATCTTGGCATCACGATTCCGACTGACCGTCGTTCGATTGCATACTTAGCCAATTTTATGAACGGGTCTTCGCAGATAGGTGCTATCGAACTATGGTAACTCGTGTTTGATGTATACATCTTGCACCCAGAACTTCCGTGTTCTACAATTCGACCCCGCACTCCTCAAACTCGCAACCCTACCTTTGCCTATGATGAGTTTGTCTATCTGACCTGCCTTTCCATACTTAGTAGAGTTTTCAAAGTTTCGCGGGTTCACACCTTCCCCGGTTCATAAAAGTTTAAAAGCATTTGTCACTCCCTTCCGCCCTTCCACGATTTCGACCGACTGTTGTTCAGTTGCATACTTAGCCAATTTTATGAATGTGACTTCGCGGATAGGTGCTATCGAACTATGGTAACTCGTGTTCGATGCATACATCTTACACCCAAAACTTTCGTGCTCTACAATTCGACCCCACACTCCTCGAACTCGCAGCCCTGTCTCTTCCTACGATGAGTTTTTCTGTCTGACCTGCCTTTCCATACTTAGTCGAGTTTTCAAAGTTTCGCGGGTTCACGCCTTCCCTAGTTCAGAAAAGTTTAAAATCATTTCTCGCTCCCTTCCGCCCTTCCCAATGGACATTAATTATGCTTTCAAAAGTGACAACTGACCAGACAGGTTCAAAAAGATTGGCCTTAATAAGAGGAAAGGTTGAGGACATCTCCCATTAAAATGCATAGACAGATGGCATTTTGAATTTGCAAAAAAAAAAAAAAAACATTGACTCTTTTAGTTTTTTAAAGGCTTCATTGTAATAACAATGCAAAAACTGTACTACTTCGCTGCCATCCATCAATGGTCATCCATAGAGGCCTTGACGTCATGTCCCTTTTTAATATTGTGCATATGTTAGATGTTGTCATATTTGAGAATCTACTCGGATATGGGAATGTTAATATGCGCTATTAGTCACTATTCAACGCACATATTAGAAAAGATTGGCATTAACAAGAGAGAAGATTGAGAACATCTATCATTAAGACAAATTAACCCAAAATCTACGGAAGATCATACTGTCATCCTCCAGCATTGCTTTTAAATAATTATTTCCATTTCTCTCTATCATCAAAGAGTTGGGCTTTAGGGTGCCTTCGTTCTAATGTTCCTGGTCATGGACATGTAAGACAACTTAGAGATGCCATTGAGGCCCAAATGAAAGAAGATGGACTCTTATGTGACATGGGCTTTGAGCCAAAAAAAACTATGTTATCCAACAAAAACTCAGACAGGGGAAAAAAAACAAGTATCTTCTGGTTGGTGTTCTCCCTGTATTCGATAATTTGGTTGGTTGAAAGGCCTGCCTGGAGATTTGTTTGTTGATCTTCTTTGTTCTTTTCCTGGGAGTTGGAATGGATTTTCAGGTCACGTGCAAAAAACTCCTTCGTTGAGGTATATAGTTTCTTCCAGCAACACAGGTTTGGCAAGTGTATCGAATTCTGCAAAGCACACAAGAATTTGTCTTCGTCAGGGGAGTCACACTTATCGTGGCATGCAAAATGGTCTGTGATGTTTGAAAATGACGCGAAATATTACTCCATTCGCGAATGTACCCATAAGCGGGTAACAAAAACTGTATGGATGGATAAAACGACATACTAAAACTACAGAAGCATCTATTTCAAAGTTTACTAAGCTACTTCTGGGTGTGGTAACAGACTTGACAGAAAGCCACGTTCTTTCTTAAAGTTTGTTCACTGTCCTCTGGGTGTAGTTACAGACTCCACATACAATCAAATATCTATCGGTAATACACATTTCTTCTTTTACTACTCCTACGCATATAACTGGATTATGGGCTCTGCAACATTTTCTGAGGATTACTTTATACTACCACCTTCTACAAGAGGTTTCGTGTTTTCAGGTGATGATTTGGTTTCTGAAAATCACCTTTTACTACCACCTTCATGTAAACATCTTATTTCATTCTTTAGAGGAGACCTTAATGTAGTGGTGTGTTTCTAGATCTGTTTCAACCTAATGTCAATCTTCCTGCTGTTTCCCTTGTGTCGGATGGGGAAAATGCATTTCTCTGTTGTAGTTTATGAAATATTTGATTAAAAAAATAAAAAATCCCAATGTTTGATATGCTAGCATATCCAAAGTTTGTCCTTTGAATACATTCTATAGCGTGTTAGTATGTATGATTTCTATGTGTGATTTTTTCTTTATTCTTGCGTGCTTCGATGACTATTTGTCATTGCTACATACGTAAACAAGCCTGCCATGCTTCACGTCCTTCAAGGATGTTAAGTAATCACAAAATTAATATTGTTTGTGCCAATGCAATTGAGTCGTCGTCCACAATGAAAATTGCATTAGCACTGCAATGTCAGATAACAGATGTCTGGCATGTGCCTAATGTCAAGGTCATTATCGCATAGGACACCCAACGTCCAAAGATTTATGGACTCAAACCAACATTGTAGATTCCATGGGAAAGAAACACTAAAGGCGATGTTCTTTGCAGGTCTGACAATCCTGTAGTTTAAGTACTTTGACAATGGAAGCCCTGCTTATTCACTGCATTGTCACAATGCAGTCAATAACACTGTTCCCATTGCCACCACCAATGCCAATGTCCGAGGCCGAAGCTATCTGGAGCCTAGGGTCACCGCATATGTGGATGCCTGAAGGTGATTGTATGTTGAGTCTCTTTCTGCATTCAGAGGTTGGTCAACACTATTTTACATAGAAATTGATTGTCTGTCAATTCTGTTACAACTTTGGCATAAAACGTTTTGTAGTTTCAAAATATTGATTCAAACACCCATAAAGTTTCTCATGTTGGTTGGTATCCAATTTTATAATTTCCTCCTAAGTGTATTCGGGCATGGAGTAATATTTGGTGTCACCTCCGAACATTCCAGACCTTTCTGTGGGCTGCCATGTCTGCCACCCCTACGATGAAAGATATATTCTAATGCGATCTGCAACATTTGATACACTTGCCAGACCTGTGCTTCCGGAAGAAGTCATGTACTTAAAGAAAAGAACATTTTCCAGCTGGCTTGGACATTCCTTCCAATTTACTGTAATAAAACAAAGAAGTTCAACATACAAATCTCCAGGCAGACTTTTCAACCAAACAAATGATTGAATATAGGGAGAATAACAGTCACAACATACTTGAATTTTTTTCCTGTCTCGGCTTTTGTTGCCTAATAGGATTTGTTTCCCCCATCACATAAAACAACTCTCTCGACTTTGAATTGGGCCTGAATCACATTTCTAAGTTTTCTCGGATGTCAATGGTCAGGAACATTACAGGGAAGGCACCTTAAACCCCAAGTTTTCGACGGTAGAGGGAAATTAATACTTAACAAAGAATGGAATGTTGAATAACCAACTAGGGCAAGCATGCCATATCTAGAAGAGACAAACTATTCAAAAAAACTGGGATAGATCTAGTTGGCAACACCAATTAAGTCCAAGCCCTGGAATTGATATTCAACTTGTTTTTTTTAACGAATCAAGGATTTGATTGTCAAGAAGACTGTCAACAAGCTTCATTATTGTACATATTTTTTATTGGTCGGTGGCAGGCCAAATCTCAATCATTGTGGCAAATAATCTCAAATGTATTTTGTAACACATCTTATTTGAATATAGAATATTTGCGGTTTTATTTTTTTTATGTTGTTTTCCAATCTCTGGTATTGCTTTTCATTCTATTTTGTGCCTTTTTCCAGTGTGTCGTTAAACATGGACGACAAGGTTTTCTTTATGCTACCCAATACTTCAATTTAAATAAAGGCCACTCTATTCATTCCTTACATTTTACATGGAAGAATAATTTGTCATAGACCATATTTTTTTTTTCAAGAGAATCAGTAAGACCGATTGGTCTATTCTACACAGAACCATGTTCCTTAAAGAAAGAAATTTGAGGACTTGTCCTAGTTTCATTCTTCGGGTCCCGTAAATAGAATTTATTAATGACTTACAACAAGGAAACTCAAGTGTTGACGCCATGTTCATGTTCAATGTCTTGCATATATTGCAGCTTCTTCTATTTGATAATATCCATGCATATATACTAATATGAGTACTATTGTAATAAATATAAAAAATTGTCGAAAACATTGGCATTAATAAATGAAAAAAATGAATTTTCTACTGTCAGATACTTATCCCTTTTCGCCTTTTCTTCTTCCCATCCATTATCACTTTCTGGTTATATACTTAGTCGCCTTTTTATGATCGCGGGTTGCAGGGTTGGCAGGCTGACATATCTTCATCTCCATCTATATCCTCACATGACGAATCCGACCGACTGTTGTTCCTTTCCATACTTAGTCAATTTTATGGCCATGGTTGTCGGGTTGGTGCATATGAACTCGCCGTTTCTTCTTCCCGTCCATTATCGCTTTCTAGTTATATACTTAGTCGCCTTTCTATGATATCTGGTTCTAGGGTTGGTGGGCTGACATACCTTCATCTCCATCTATATCCTCACATGATGAATCCGACCGACCTTTGTTCCTTTCGATACTTAGCCAATTTTATGGCCCTGGTTGCCGAGTTGGCGCTTACGAACTCCATTGCTTATTGTTCCATGATATACAAATTGCACTCAAATCTTCTGTGATCTACAATTCCACTGCGGGCTCCTCATATACAATAACTTAGCTCAAAGTATCTATCGCTTCCTTCCATCCCCACCAACTTCGCATCCTTCCTAATATACATTAACTATGCTCTTACTAGTGACAATTGAACACACTGTTACGAAAGAATTGACACTCGGTCCTCCGCCATATATAGGTTGACTATCGGAATCCGACATCGTCCCCTCTTCCATGTTACACATTATGCATTCAAATGTTTCAAGCTATACAATTTGGCCGTCGGGGCCTCGCGTCTTCTGGGGAAACCTTGTCACCCTATTTTGGATCCTCGTATTGGCGGGTTCACGAAATCTCCAGCTCCTAGTCACTGTTTCATGTTCTGTCCATCCTCGTACTTCTTTCCAGATATGCAACACCAAAGGTTTAATACTAAAATGACATCATGAAATACTCGTAAAGATCGTCATTAATAAGAAAAAGTCTTGAGAACCAACCATCCCTACAGAACTTGTCCAGAAACATGCAAAGAAGATATTGCCAGGTAATAGAGAAGCTATTACAAATTTCAATATATTAGCGAAAACAAGTCCCGACCAGCGTTTCTGTGTTCCATACTTAAACACTTTTTTGATTGGGTGTTCCCGGATTGACGACCTCAAAATTGTGTTTCAAATCTTCTGTGAGTTTCAAATAGTGCCCGGAGTTCCACAGTATACAATTTGTGCGCAGGAATGTATAAAAACTCTAAATTTTTCTCTTTCCCACCCCTCAATTATCCCTTTGTAGTTCTATATTTAGTCGTAGCTATATGATCACGACCTCATGGATTCGCAAATTGACAACTCTTTATCTATATCTTCACACCATGAGCCCGACCGACCGCAGTCCCCTTCAATACTTAGCCAATTATCTGATCACCGGGTCCCGGGTTTGCGGTATCTAACACTTATGTCCCCTATTTCGTCTTATACATCTTGCACTCAAACAACTTCCGTCATCTGCAATTTATGCCTTTGCTAGTGATAACTCACAAGGGGTTCGAAAGGATTGGCATTAATAAACGAACAGTGGATGTTCTTCTATGAGATACTTAGCACTTTTTCCCTTGTCTTCTTCCCGTGTGTTATCGATTTCTGGTTATATACTTAGTCACCTTTCTATGATCGCGGTTTCCAGCGTTGGCAGGCTGACATATCTTCATCTCCATCTATATCCTCACATGACGAATCCGACCGGCCGTTGTTCCTTTCCATACTTAGCCAATTTTATACCCGGGTAGTGGCAAAAAGATCTTGCTAGGTAGTGGCAAAGCTATTACAAATTTCAATATATTAGCGAAAACAAGTCCTGCCCAGCGTTTATGTGTTCCATACTAGGACACTTTTTCGATTGCGGGTTCCCAGATTGACAGCCTCAAAATTGTGTTTCGAATCTTCCACGAGTTGCAAACAGTGCCCGGAGTTCCGCAATATACAATTTGTTTGTAGGAATGTATAAAAACTCTTAATTTTTCTCTTTCCCCCTCCTCTATTATCCCTTTGTGGTTCTATATTTAGTCGCATCTATTTGATCACAGCCTCACGGATTCGCAAATTGGCAATTCTTTATCTATATCTTCACACCATGGGCTCGATCGACCGCGGTCCCTTTCAATACTTAGCCAATTATCAAATCACCGGGTCCCGGGTTTGCGGTATCCAACAATTATGTCCCCTGTTCCGGCATATACATCGTGCACCCAAAGAACTTCCATGATCTGTAATTTATGCCTTTACTAGTGAGAGCTCACCAGTGGTTTGAAAGGATTGACATTAATAAACGAACAATAGATGTTCTTCTGTGAGATACTTAGCCCTTTTTCCCTTGTCTTCTTTCCGTGTATTATTGCTTTCTCGTTATATACTTAGTCACCTTTCTATGATCGTGGGTTCTAGATTTCACGGGCTGACATATCTTCATCTCCATCTATATCCTCATGTGACGAATCTGACTGACCTCTATTCTTTTCCATACTTAGCAAATTTTATGCCTACGGTTGCCGAGTTGGCGCTTTCGAACTCTGCTGCTTCTTGTTCCGTGATATACATGCATTCAAAATTTTCGTGATCTGCAATTCCACCGTGGACTCCTTAGCCCTTTTTCCCTTTTCTTCTTCCCCTGTATTATCGCTTTCTGGTTATATACTTAGTCGCCTTTCTATGATCGTGGGTTCCATCATTTGTGGGCTGACATATATTCATCTCCGTCTATATCCTCACATGATGAATCTGACCAACTGTTGTTCCTTTCCATACTTAGCCAATTTTATGGTTGGGGTTGTCGGGTTGGCCCTTTCAAACTATGCTGCTTCTTGTTTCGTAATATACATATTGCACTCAAAACTTCCGTGATCTACAATTCCACCACAAACTCCTAGAACTCGCAAGCTTCACTCTACCACAGTTCACAAATGTTTCAAAGTATCTGTTGCTGCCTTCCATCCCCACTAACTTCTTGTCCTTCCTAATATACATTAGTTATGCTCTTACTAGTGACAATTGAACACACTGGTACGAGACAGTTGGCATCCGTCCCTCCGCAATATACAAATTGACTACCAGATTCTGACATTGTCCCCTCTTCCATGTTACAGATTATGCATTCAAATGTTTCGAGCGATACAATTTAACCATTGGGGCCTCACGTCTTCTAGGGAGACCTTGTCATCCTATTTTGGATCCTCGTGTTGACGGGTTCACAAAATCTCCAATTCTTAGTCACTGTTTCGGCTTGGCGCTTTCGAACTCTGCTGCTTCTTGTTCCGTGATATACATCTCGCACTCAAAATTTCTGTGATCTACAATTCCACCGCAGACTCCTTAGTCATTTTCCCCTTTTCTTCTTCCTCTTTATTATCACTTTCTGGTTATATACTTAGTCGCCTTTCTATGATCACGGGTTCCAAACTTGGAAGGCTAACATATCTTCATCTCCATCTATATCCTCACATGACGAATCCAACCGATCACTGTTCCTTAGCCAATTTTATGGCTGCGGTTGTCGGGTTGGCGCTTTCGAACTCTGCTACTTCTTGTTCCATGATATACATCTTTCATTCAAAACTTTCGTGATCTACAATTCCACCGTGGCCTCCTCGAACTCACAAGCTTCACTCTACCGCGATTCACAAATGTTTCGAAGTATCTATCGTTGCCTTCCATCCCCACTAAATTCATGTCCTTCCTAATATACATTAGTTATGCTCTTACTAGTGACAATTGACCACACTGGCATGAAGCAGTGGGCATCCGACCCTCTGCAATATTACTACCAATAGTTCATCATGCAACATCCATACTGACCGCCATTAAAAAGCAAAAGTGTAGATGAGATAGTGGAATTTAATTAAAGCTCGAATCATCGGATTTAAATTAATTTATCTTCTCTTATTTTCTCTTTATGGGATATATAGTATAAGTTTCAATATATTAGCGAAAACGAATCCGCCCAGTCGTTTCTCAATACCATACTTTAGCCACTTTTTTTCGATTGCGTGTTCCCGGATAGGTGGGCTCACGTTTGCACTTCCATTGTTCTGTGTCCTGCAAAAATTACCCAGACTTCCGCGTTATACAAATTACCCTCTGGACTGTCCTATCATACCCTCTTCGGTGTTACACGTATTACATTCAAAAAGTTTCGAGACATACAATTTGACCCTCGCGCCCTCACCTTGAACAATTGTACCTTGTAACCCTGTTTTGAATCTGCTTTTCCCCGTCTCCACGACCTCCGTACTTCTTTCTTAATATGCAATTAGAAACCTTTCATGCTAATGACTCACCATGAAGGAACCGTCAACATTATCATTAATGAGTGAAACGCTTGAGGAGATCTCCCATTATTACACATTAAACCAATATCTGCGAAGAGTTATATTGTCCCTTCTGATTGTTCATCTCAAACATGGGTCGTCACATTGGCCCATTCAAGAAATCTACAATGCTTAATCGCTCATTTTCATATCCTCCATGTTCGCACTTCTATGTATGCAATTAATAGTCTTTAATGTTAATAGTGCATCATGCAACAACCATCGAAATTGTCATTAGTGAGCAAAAGTCTTGAGGTGATATTCCATTCACACGCATTGGACCAAGATTTGCACTGCGTTATATTATCCCTTCCAACTTTTCGTTTCATTCATCGTCTGGAGAAAACAAACATTCTTGTAAAATTATGGCAGCAAGTCGACAACAGTTTTATGGAGATACAATAAATATCTTCGGACATCAAGACCAGAACTTACAGTGGTCCAGGGCATACTTTTACTATTCATCCTGTTCCACCCAGAACAAAGTGATTTGGATCTCTAGAATTGCTCATGCAAGCTGCGTTCCTAAGGTTTTTGACTGTAAGGAGGTGGTCTCTTGGTGCGCCGAAAAATATATTCCAAACCAAAGAATCATTCCACTACGCGACCATTCTCTTGTTTCTTTGTCACCTCAGGTATTCCACAAGATGTTAAAATTGTCGGAGCCAACATTGACCTTCAGAGGACAAGACTGCAAGCATTTCCTAGAGAAACATGATAACGAGTTGGACATCTTAGCCAATTTCCTCGAAGACCCAACAATAGTTCCTAAAGGTATCACAAAGTTGCAGGTAAGTTCCTTTAGAAATCCATTTAGGGAAATTGCTTGGTTGTTTATAAGAATAACAGGACAGGCATCCACGACAAACATTTCCCATATAATTATTTATATTTTGTACTTCACAGTAAAGGAACAATTCATTTTCGATTGGGGGAAGCTAATTTCCATTGAAATATGTTCCCAGTTGTCACGATTCAAAGAATCAAATAAATTGTATATGTCATCCTACTTGATTTTCGCAATAGTGCATTCCTATCCATTTCCAAAACTATCTCTTTCCAAGAAAATAGACTGTGGATTTGACACAGTAACATTCTGGTACCAGGTCCTGTGGAGGCACAAGGCCTCCCATTGTTTTTATGAAGTTTTTAATGACTTTGTCTCAGTTTTCAAAGATTTGTTGTTAGGGAATGATGCTCCGCGGATGTCTGGGCAGGCAACCAAGTTTTTGAACAGTAGGGGCACACTTGAAAAAAAGGAAAATCACAGTGTACTAATGGTCTTTGGCTCCAAGGAAAATACCGATTTCCTTCCATGCCACATCACAAACAAGATGTTTGTTGTAGAAATAGAAAGGCAATACAACACTGGTTGCATTTTTTCCATGACAAGAAAAAAAACAATTCATTCCTCTGCCTTGGAATGTCGAGGACTTCATGTGCAGAAACGTCAACAAGGTTGACGAATTCGCAGGCCATTTGAAGAAATTAAACCTAAAATATGTTGAAAGGCTAAAAGGGTTCAACCCTAATGGGATTTTTTGAGAACATTTACTAGAAATTGGCTTTAGCAGCTCTTTTATCCATAGACGCCTGATCGAAGACATGGACAGTGACGACAACAATCCTGCTTCTGGCGAATGCGACATAACGACATTGCAAAGTGTGACTGAATTGTACAGACAACAGGGAAAAGTATCTGGGGAGAAGAGTGGCGAGTCCCCCACCAACACTCCCAAGAGCATGACATCATGGAGCATCGCTTCAACGACCCACCCAAGTAATAAAGCAACCCACGGATCTTCAAACGGAAGAGGAGATAAGAACCCTCGTCGCATAAAAATTGATAGTTCTCACAAAATTCCACTGACAAAGAAGAGAAAAAACAATGTAGGGCAGGCAGACGAACCCGAAATTTAAAGTGAATAGTTGCACCTTGAAATTGAAACTGAGCACATGCAAAAAGTTGGCCCATCCGCAATGGAAATAGCTGAGACCGACGTTTTTGACGAGGATGAATTATTCGTTTTCCAGAGCGTTGTTTTTGACAACCAATCTAAAAGTATGGTCATTGAAAAGAGAGATGTAACAAATAGGAAAGGAAAATCTTGCACAAAAATTAACTTTAGGAAAATGCGGTAGTCCCAAATCTCCCTATTTCACCATGTAATCGGTGATGCTCTTGATGATTCCATTGAAGGAATTGAAGCGAAGAATGCTAGACTGAAAGACCAGGAATTTGAGGAGGCTTTCATTCCACCCCAGAGTTTGCCAATCCTTTAGCAAAAAACCTGCCTTCTACCACTGCAACCAAGATAAAAGTATCCTCTACCCTCCTTGCATCATCTAGATCCCTTGTAGAGAATAGCATCAAGAAAAGAATGCAACTAGTTACTGAAGCCTGGGAAACATCGAAAAATATAGCTTCCTTCCGAAAGAGGGCAAATAATTTGCTGAAATATTTGCAGGCAAATTTAAAAAATGATCAACGTTTTTGTGAACAGGTTCTAACCCCTTTTTCCAACCATGCCATCAACACCTCGTATCTGAAAAGAAGACAAGATAATATCCCCTCTCCAGAGTGGACCAAAAAAATAAAAGCATGCTGGCAAAAGAAAGTTAAGAACTTGGAGCTCATTGTCAAATCATGTAAACAAGCCATATCAGAAAATGAAGAATTATTCACAAACCTGATCCAAATAGACTTAGACGGAAGTACCAACGAGGTTTAAGACCCAAAATTATTTCTCAAATCCTTGTCAATGACCAAAGAGCCTTCAACGAACAACTTGATATTTTAAAGGGGTTGTCTTTCGAAAATTTTTACAACATAGTTGAATATCGTGTAGATGAGCTCGAGAGCTAGGTCCTGGACTATTCGGCACACAATGAAGAAATTGAATAGAGTTTGCATAGTATTTCAAGGGATCTAAGGAAATTAGAAAATGACCTTTCCGACACAGAAATCTGGGACGAAATCAACGTGGCCCCCATGAGAAGCTACATTGAAGAATGGTTCCAATAGAGAATGGACAACCTCATCTAGGAAGGGCAACAACTGGTTGACATGATTCCAATGTCCGTTGACGACAACAACAAAAACACATCAGCTTCATAGTAAGTCTATACTGTCATCTTGTTTTATTTATCAATCCAATTATTATACCTCTTTAAATAGAAAACTGTAACCAAACACTCATAACTTCCAATTTCTTCTTTCCAGGTCTTCCTCTCTACCGTTGTGCACTTCTTCTTTCTACATTCCTAATTCTTGTACTTATTTATTTTTATGGTCTGCGGGAGCCCCAATCCAAGTCTATATGACAAATGCATTTAAATTTCCAGAAATATGGAACAGATTCCAGTAATATGTAACAAACATTATTATTTTTTGATAAATTTCAAAGAAAACTAATTTGGGAATGCTGAATGTTTTGTGTCTAGGAACCTTTGTTGCAAGACATTGCAAGGAATTATTAGTATTCTATTGTATTTGACTGTTTAATTTCCATAAATATGGAACAAATTCTAGTAATATGTAACAAACATTTTTATTTTTTGATAAATTTCAAAGAAAA
Organism: Picea glauca; assembly: GCA_000966675.3. Taxonomy (NCBI): domain Eukaryota; kingdom Viridiplantae; phylum Streptophyta; class Pinopsida; order Pinales; family Pinaceae; genus Picea; species Picea glauca. The sequence continues at coordinate 292,262 of JZKD02S0455901.1, read as the reverse complement.
CTAATTCGGGAATGCAAAATTTTTAATTTTTTGTGTCCAGGAACCTTTGTTGCAAGACATTATTAGTATTCTATTATATTTGACTGTTTTGTACTTTTTTAGATGTTAAATCTTTCCTGTACTATCAAAAAAATTGCGTACTCCGAAGTTTTTTTTTGTGTTCTTATCTACAATATTTTCGTTTAATTTTACTAACTTGAAACCATTTCATCTAATTTTACTTTAATGTATTTTACTTTTATGCCTGCTCTATTGTATTTGAATTTTTAATATACAAAGAAAATTAATTCGGGAATGGTAAATTTTTTGTGTCCAAGAACCTTTGTTGCAAGACATTATTAGTATTCTATTGTATTTGAATTTTTAATATCTATGCTTCAGAAATATGGAACAAGTCCAACCTTTGTTTAATATTCTACTGTACACCCCACAAAGTAATCCTCTGCATGGATACCACATGCACTTCAACTTGCTTCCCACATGTCTGTACTCGGTCCCGCCGTAGCAGTGCATTTATTCCCATTCCATCCTAGCAAGGACAAACCCTGGGATGATCTTCATCATAGATCATACTTTCTCCCAGAGTTAAGCATAATTGAGGCCGGAGAATTCACCTTGATTATGACTGTCGATAGGTCTTGTCCTATTAATCCCTTAGCTACACACGAGGTTAAGAAGTGCCACCTGTGCCAAATCTTCTCTCAGAAGATGAGGGCACACCCCAGTCACATGTTTCCTGTCATCATAGTTGGTCCCTTCACCAAGTGGGGGATTGATTACACTACATGCAACCCTCCTTTAGTAGGGGGGCACCGTTACATCATCGTAGCCGTAGACTACTTCATGAAGTGGGTCGAAGCTATGACAACGTTTAAATATGATGGAGAGACTGCAACTCTCTTTTTATTCAACCAGATAATAGCAAGGTTCAACGTCCCAAGGGAGATTGTCACTGACCATGGAAGTCACTTTCAAAACTAGATGATGACCAAGTTAACATCAAAGCTTGGGTTACGACAGGAACATTCGTCACCCTACTACCCCCAAGAAAATGGTTAGGTGGAAGATGTGAATAAAACTTTTAAGACCATTCTACAACAAACGATCAACTCAACCAAGTCAAATTGGCATTTGATGTTATACTCGACATTATGGGCTTACCAAATGTCTCTTAAGACTGCAACCGGTTTCTCACCTTTCCAACTCATTTACGGGCTGGAGGCAGTCTTGCCTATTGAATGTCATATCCCGTCTCTAAAGTTGGTAGTACAATTATTGCCAGACACTTCTCCACTTTAAGAGCGATTATTATACCTTGAGCAGCTCAATGAGCAGCATCATGATGTGGCCCTGGCCAACGAGGCTCACAAACATAAAATCAAGTGTCAATATGATAGGTCCATTCGTCCTCGATTTTTTTCTAAAGGTGACCATGTCCTGGTTTATGACCAAGATAAGGACCCCCTGGGGGCAGGAAAATTCAAACCCATGTGGTTTGGACCTTTCATCATAAAAGAGGTTCTAAAGAAGGGCGCTTATCGTCTGGTTGACTTTGAAGGGAATTCTTTGGCAGAGCCTATAAATGGACTCTACCTCAAGAAGTATTACTCATAGGCAGCTCACCATGGGTAACTTTTTGTAACATATGTATAGTCTTTGTACTATTACTTTCTAGTTTTTTTTAGTGTTATGGACGTGTCGTTTTGATGTATCTTTCGTCACTGTGGCAGATGTCAAGTGAACCCAGGGTGTTCATTGGGTACGCAGATGGTGCTAGCCAACACACTCGAAGGCTTGCCTCCACAACTTGGGTAATTTTTACACCTCGAGGCCAATTATTATCTTCTAGAGGTATATGCTTAGGTAACACCACAAACAATGTCGCCGAGTACAATGCAGTTATTGAGTTGCTTCATGACGCTCAGTCATTTGGTATCTCTCATCTCCGGGTATATCTCGACGCTCAGTTGGTTGTGTCTCAGTTAAATAGAGTCTACTGTGTTCATGATCCAACTTTACACCAACGATTCCTTAGGGTACGTCTCTTAGAACGAAGCTTTGATTATATTACATATTTTCATGTTCCTAGGAGATTAAATCAAATTACAGATACTGTAGCTAATCAAATTTTAGATTGGCATCTTGCACACATATGGAAAGACATACACATAAACATGTAAATACATTTTTTGCAAAAATGATCCATAAGCCACAAAAAGACATAAAAATCCATATATAACATCATAGTCACTAGAGTACATAGGTGGACGCAAGCGCCTCAAAAATATGACCAATAATGAGTCACGGGGATTATTCCCTAAAAAATATATATACAATTAAGTGCTCTCAATACGTTAAAGCTCTAACTAAGGTCAGGGCCTGTGGGCCCTATTGTACTGATCTACAACATTTGCCAAACGCCGAAACAATCGGACCCACATCCGTGGTGCCCCCACTACATGAGCATGCATAGATGGTGGCAGGTCCTCAATCTTTGCCATAGGGACTGTGCGAGTGAGCACAGTAAAGTTCTGCTCAACTCGTCTCAACACCTTCTCAGCCTCCCTAGTTGGAAGATCTCCTACTGCTACTGGTCCCCCTGCGGCGGTAGGTGCGGCCCCTGGCCAAGGACGACGCCTGTTCCTCTCATAGTCATCAGGTCGTACGGGTCCCACATATGCACACAACCAACACATATCCATCAAATACTCTGGTATATAAAAAAAATGATATATAAAAAAAACAACATAAAAATTACATATGTTTAACAAAAAAAATGAATGATGGAAACTTACCCATCTCTCCCCGCTCCTCACCAGGAGGTACTGGTATCTCAGGATCTCTCGAAAAATCAATCCCAGCATAAGGATAATCCTCAATTACTGGGATCTGTCGCGACAACCACATGAATAAATCATCATAGAAGGACTCATTTGTCCTTCCACCACCCTGTCGCAGCAGTAACACTACCCATCTACACATAGCAGGAAGAGAGGCCTGATGTCCTCGTACCACTACTCGAGGACTAAAGCTCAAAACTCTTTCAAAGAAGAAATAGCATAGAATGGTCCGGAACACGAAGTTCCTCTGGGTATGCAATCGACAATCTGTCAACTGCCTCTTCATACACTCTAACAATGTGGTTCTCCAATCAAATATTTGTGCATTTAAGCACTGGATTGCACAGTTCATCTGTGCCTGGGACGCTTAATGTAGAGCCGCAGAACTAGTGATTCACCCAATAAGAAACACTATCACCTGTAGCAATAATTCAGTAATCTTTCTTATGGGCACCTGTGAGCTCGAGCGATCTGTATCAGCCGCACAGTAAATACCTATCAATTCCTCTATGTTATGCGACCTCGAAGGAAAAGTCTGGAAGTTGACTGGTTCCCCTCTCCTGGAGAGGCCAGTCAAAAAATATATGTCCTCGGTTGTGGGAACCAGTGAATGCCCCTCTAACATGAATGCCTCTGCATCCGAATGCCAATAGTCAACCAAGGCATTCAGTAGCCTAGGTTGTGCCTGCATAAAAGGACATAAGAAGAACTTGAGCAACCCACATTGCATCAAGGCAGCCACAACATTGGGGTCTTCCTTGACCAACTCACTAACCTCCTCATGCTCTCTTTCTCTCCAGTGAACATACATCCTACAAAACACCAAGGTTCAGGAGGGTTAACCCTTGTTTTTTAGGCTTTTTTCATTCAATAAGGGGGTCCACGCGGGCTGTAATATTGACATTCGTGTGTACACGCGTGCAGAGTTTACTATGCCCAAATGTACACGCGGCCTATCCTGAGACAACCCGCGTGGACCTAGGGCCGACCTTTAAAAGGTCGATGCCCCCCCAAAACATGGAACCCAAAGCAAAAATAAAGACTTAAAATGCAAGATAAGAGAGTTTGTACTTACTTGGTCCAGACAGATGGTCGTTTCGTCCACTGTAGCTCCCGGAATCACAACTTTTATCAAAGGGGGTTTTTTGGCTCCAGAGTCAATTTCTAAATCAACAATGGTGATAATGAGCTGTCAACTTCTATTTATAGACTTTTTGGCCTCTTTTTGTCACTTTTTTGGCCCCCCTTATCATGTTTTTTAAACCAAAAACCATTTAGAGTGATTCAGGAGTTGCATTGGGGAAGTATGATCAGATATCGAGACAATTTTTTGGAGTTTTGGGTAACTTTCTATGGTCCGTGGAAAACATTTCCAATGATTAACTTGAGCATATAGGTTAGGTTTCTACCCTGAATTTTGTATCTCGTTGTCTTTTTTCCTTTTCCATAGGATCGATCCCATTAGGTTGTGACACAGAACCATCATTGCTGCTTTAGAAGTGTCATGAGTTGTTGGTAGATCTTACCGGAACATGGATGCCCTAGGTAGATCCTGGTTTCATTATGGTGTCCATGCTGTCTCTAATAATTGTAGGCTCAGGAGTCCTTGTTGTTTTCCTGATTATGAGTTTGAGCCTCATTTGCATGATTCTTTTTCTTGACCTCACCCTTAGGTCTCCCAAAAGACATAACGAGTTTTCTCTTAAGCACTTTTCAAACCCTCTAAACATGAAAATATTGCCGAGCGATCTTGTGGCCTTTCACGCTCATTAAACTGGAATTTGAAGTCATGTCTGTCCGGCGGTAGTTTACCCCTTTTTTAGTCCGGAGGGTCAACTGTACGAA
>JZKD02S0455901.1:253674-270353 GCA_000966675.3 Picea glauca | reverse complement strand
CTCCTCTCTCTCTCTCTCCCTCTAACCTTATATGTCTCTCCTACTCTCTCTACCTCCCTTCCTTATCTCTCTCACTCTTGTTATAGAATAATTCCCCCGCGGACAAGTGAATATCCCCTTGGATTCTAGACCCCTAATACCAAGACAGAAAGATACAAATGGACACTAACACCCCTTTGAGATTTGTCTAACTAGTCAAAAAGAGAGAAGGATAAAAAGGTGATCATACCTATTTTCGGTGTTTTTCCTCTCTTCTCCAATTTGATCTTGATTTCCAAATTCTTTCACACAACTTGATACACGCAAAACCACAGACATCAAAGAGAAACAAGGAAACACCTACTCTACCATACTGGATTAAACAAATTCATCTACAATATACATGAATATGTAAGATTTACACAAGCTAGAAGGGAATAGGCCAAGTATATTGATGAGAAATTGAAAGAGACACTTACAATCATGGATGGTGTTGCACCAACTTCTCCAAATCCTCCTAGTCCAACCCCTTTCTCAAAATATCCATGATCAGAATAACAATGCTTTTGCTGATTTTTTCCTCCTTGTTCACCATGCGAATGCCTCCATTTATAGCCTTTGGGAAGCCCAACCACCTTTTTTATATTTGGTATTAGTTGAGGATATGACTCCATCAGTTGTGGAATCTCCCTTAGATACAGTAAGGGTTATATTTGAGTCAAACCAACTCGAATCATCCCTAGCTGTCTTTAGATAAAAGGGGGATTTCTTCCCATGATTTTCCCAACCAATCATCGCTCCTTTATAACAGGAAATAGAGCACTACAACACTCCCTTCTAGATAGACAGAGAGCGCTAGCGCTTCCTGCATATGAGAAGGGGAGCGTTGATATTCCAAAATATTGTCAAGATGACCAATTCTCATAGAAAAAGACTTTGTTTCATCTGTCAAATGATGTGGCTTCTTCTTCTAACAAGTTCTAGAGGATGTATCAAGTGTTTCCGTGGTTTCATTCGCAATGCAACACACACAGAATGAAAATGTGACATTTACAATACTTGTGACAAAAGTGCGACACTTGCGACAATGAGAATGCGACATTGTCGAAGTGAGGAATTTTGATGCATAATGGATTCCCCCCCAAAGTGTGAAGTCAGAAGGTGAAAACTGATAACCAAAATGATTTGTAGATTTTTCGAAGCAAGGGTATGGAGTTGGTGAACTCGGTAGAAGCTGCAGACAACCATCAAACAAATGTTAACATGTGTTCCAATCCCAAGGAATGCATACCTATGCTTGGGAAATAAATGAATCAAGGAATGGCTGCCAATAACTACACTATGGATCCATGATAATATTGACTAAGGGTATGGCCACCAGTGATACAATGTGGATCCATACTTCCATGACATGGACTGATCGTAGCCATGCAAAATACATGGTGGAGCTACAAGATGATAAAACATAGACACAAACCAATACAACATGGATCTACGTGACAACATAAGTATTAGCATGCTCAAATGATTTCCTTCACATCTTGGAAAAGAAGATGTCATAATGAATGATCAACCCAGGTTATTTGTTCCAATCCCAATGTAGTACGAATCTAACCATGTAAATAGATGTCTTGATGTCGAACATGGTAGAAACCAATTGATTACTGATCAATGAAGTGAATCATTAACAAGTGCGTGGGAAATCACTAGTGATGTAAATGACTCCCAATGTACCCTATTACAATCCAACGAATGTGAATGAGTGAGTTGAGGTTAAACATTTGTGGAATCATCCAATAAGATGTCAATGATGTAAACCCACTATTGGAAGCGAGGAAGCCTCCCATTGAGGCATGCATGTCTCAAGGTACTAACTGGTTTCTAAGTCTAATTCTTGGATGATGGGTTGAAGTCGAAAGGAAAAGACTCGTCAAAGGAGGGCCTTAATGTATCCCCCATCATTGACACAAAACTGATAAAAAATTTGATGAGATATAGAGAAAGAACTTTGACTGACACGAGTATGGAAACTGATAATTTTGCAGATGGTTGACTTTTGAGGAAGATACTTCCCTTGAACACTGAGGCACAACATGAGACTTGGCGGCATAAACATAGAGTGGACCAAAACATAATGCATCTGGTGCTATGACACTCTTTGGATGAATCAAAGGAATGGAAAGACTCATAGGATTGGTTCAGTACAAAGGTTTAGCGAATTATCCAAGTGTTCAGTGTGGAGGTTAAAACAAGTGTCGTGTTCAAAGGCAACTACAGGAGCTGTTAAAGTTCTCAAGAAACTTGACCTACTTTCTTCAATTTTTCCCCCATCCAGATAGATGAGTACCTCTTTTTTAATTTAATGAGATCGAGGAGGATAACACATGCTCAATATAACTCACCTTCGGTAAGTTCCTCTTCCTTTTTTTAATGAACTGGAAGAAGTAAGGGTTCGTTCCCAGATGGGCCCTTCAATGTGTAGTTTAGCAATTCCAAAGGAGGAAAACTCGGTGGTTTTTCATGTTTAGAGAGTCTGAAAATAACTTAAAGGAGACTCTAGGGTTGTCCTTTTTCATAATTTTTAGTCCCCGAGGTTTGAAAAAGAGATAAAATATTACTCGGAAGATGCCCTTTCGAACCTTTGAAATAGTCTGAAAGGAAGCAAGATCACTCGACAATATTTTTATATTTAGAGAGTCTAAAAAGAGATTAAAGATGACTCCAGGTGTTTCCTTTTTCATATAACCTTTATGAGTCTGAAAAAGTGATAAAAGTATACTCGGTTACATTCTCATGTTTTTGTGAGCGCGAGAAAGAACACATATTATGCTCATTAGTGTCAAAAGGTTACTGAAAAATGTTGCTTGAAATCCTATTAAAAACATTGTTCTAGTGATAAGGCATTAGTAAATCTTCGAAAAAATGATTAAAAACCCAAAAAATGTCTTTATAATAAGGATAAAATATCAAAATGAACCTATCAAATATTGAAATAGGTAAAAATTTCATTTTACCATTTGTTTTTCACCATTTTCCTCTAGATTTTGGATTTTCCACCTCTTTGAAGCGTTTTTCAAGCGACGAATGTGGGAGTTGTGAGCGATCATTTCGAGATTCGTCCATACCAAGTTATTTATCTCTTCCTCCTCATATTTTTTCATGATTTTTTACTGCATTTTAGCTTTTGTTTTGAGTGTTCTAGGCTCCTTAGGAAGCCCTAGAGCATCGAACCAGATCAACGCTCCCTCATGGCACTAAGGGGAGCGTTGATCGAGATTTTAGCATGTTGGTACACATGTATAGGGTGTCCTAGCACTGTGTAGGCTGTTTTGAGGGAGTGCTAGGCACAAAAATCAAAATTATTTTGACTTTTGGGCTAAATTGAGGCAATTTTTCTTCATAAGAAATTGACTAATGATGTTTAAATGTTGTATTTGAAGATTTCATCTATAGCTAGCCATGATAGAGTAGAAGGAGTGTGAGAATGAGTTCGATGATATTTCCACTCTCCAAGACCCTCAAGCGAGGGCAGCCTTGCGAAACTGTGGTTTTCTCAAATACTTTAAGATTCAAAAAATGGGAAAAGAAGTACTATTGCTTGAGTATTTGATAGGTCTATGGGATGATGTTGAGAAAGCATTCTGCATTGGGTGACACATGCTTGAAATCAAACTAGATGATGTTTATTTTTTGACAGGGCTCTCGAGGAGAGGGGCACCCATTCTCTTGTCCGAACATCAGGAAACTCCTCAACCAACCGATGCATACATTGTCGAGCATTGCATACCATGGTCGTGGTTGGTGGGTAGAAGGATTGTGATAAAGGATGCGAGAGATTTATCACTTCGATCCATATTATTTTCCATCACCAAGTTGGCAGGGAGTACTAGTGCTCACTTGGCTTCAAAATCATAGATCTCTTATGCTATACAATGTTTAGAACCCAGATTGTTCAATTGGAGTGTAGGGTTCCTTAGAAGTGTCAAAGAACAAATATCCAAATGCAGGACCGATAGAAATAAAAAGTTTGTATACGGTTCCTTTTGGGTCTCGTTTTTCTTAGAGTGGGTCCCTCAGATGCAACCACAAGTTGCACTGATAGCACATCCTGTGGCCGAGCCTCGTATGGAGAGGTGGAACAACCTATCTCCTAGGTTGGGGAATGATCCTTCAGTGTTCATATTCACAACTAACTTCTTTGCATGGTGGAGGATACGGTTGGTGGTTATTGAGGACTTTTCTTACGCTGGGGTAGATTTTAGAGGTAGCGTTGACCTAGTACTTTCCGAGGGAATCCAGTGGGATGCATCAGGTACAAAACATAACCTTGAGGCATAATTTTGTTTTGTTTTTTATATTATATGGTTTTTTTTGGGTTGTACAACAAGGAATCTAAAAAAAATGTTTTCATCATGCAGATAGAGGTGCATCATGCCTGACGGAGATGCCAACATTGGGGCATCATGGATATGCACAGGAAACAATTGAGCATGCCGTTGTAGTAGGAGGGCTCCGAGAGCTATAGAGGAACCTCCAGGGTTTTACGATGGGTGTCCCACCCCCCAGGAGGTGAGACATGCCTCTACATTTGTAGTGACATACAGTGGGGGTTTCTGAGAGCCTCGACCATTTTCTTTGTTGGGTGACACGAGCAGTAGTTTGCTATACAGAGCACAATGTGATATAGGAGGATGATTAGGGTCCTCTGTGATTTTTTGTATTCTTATGACGATATTATGGGCATGAAGGCCCAAGTTGTTGCCCCATTATGTACATTTTGATGATGTATTTCAAAAAAAATTTCTATCTCACACACACACACACACACACACACACACACATACACATGAGTTTTGCAGTGCCTGTTATAACCCTAAAATGCACCACACAGGTTTACCTGGCATCAGGCCAACTCATGCCTCTTCCTAGCCAAAGCCATGCTGAATAAAACCTTGAAAAATCACTTAAAACAAGCAATACGCGCCCTAAACTCTCACTGGGCGCGGGGGACCGCTTGCTGACCTTCTATTGCATGCGGGTATCCACGGGCTAACCCACTACAGCCCACGGGTACCTAACAAAGCAAAAAATCAGGAAATTTTCCGCCGGGACACGAGGCTTTTTGTCAGTTAACTGGAACTCCCGGCCATGCATGGCCGAGAGTTCGCCTAAAACCCTAGCTCCGTCTAGCCTATAAAAGGAGGGGTAGGGGTACTATTCAAGAGAAAAAAATCATAGAAAAGAAACTCTGCCAAATTTCCAAGTCAGTTTTGTCCCAACCCTTTAGCCTTGCCTCAAGCTTTAGGAGGAACTCAAGCAGCAGCAGTTGGAGGAAGAAAAGAAGAGGAGGAGCCCAGGATCAGGATCGAGGAATGGTGGCCGATCTCAGAAATCATTGTAAGTTGGTTCATATTGAGATTAATGAAAAAAATACTTTTCCCGTCCCGAATACATGAGTCTCATCTATGTTATTAGATTTATGTTTTATCTCTAACCCCCTAGTAGATCAGTAGCATGCATGCATAGTTTTGTCTTGATTGCAGGAAGCTTTGTTGAAGGAGCAGCAGCAACAAGGAGATAACAACTCAACGGAGGATCTACTTCAACCATCGATAAAAAGGTTAGTTCATTCTTCCCGTGTTTGCCTGAGAAAAGGGGTTGAGATTTTGNAAAGCAAAAAATCAGGAAAGTTTCCGCCGGGACACGAGGCTTTTTGTCAGTTAACTGGAACTCCTGGCCATGCATGGGCGAGAGTTTGCCTAAAACCCTAGCTCCGTCTAGCCTATAAAAGGAGGGGTAGGGGTACTATTCAAGAGAAAAAAATCATAGCAAAGAAACTCTGCCAAATTGCCAAGTCAGTTTTGTCCCAACCCTTTAGCCTTGCCTCAAGCTTTAGGAGGAACTCAAGCAACAACAGTTGGAGGACAAAAAGAAGAGGAGGGGCCTAGGATCAGGATCAAGGAACGGTGGCCGATCTCAGAAATCATTGTAAGTTGGTTCATATTGAGATTAATGAAAAAGATACTTTTCCCGTCCCGAATACATGAGTCTCATCTATGTTATTAGATTTATGTTTTATCTCTAACCCCCTAGTAGATCAGTAGCATGCATGCATAGTTTTTTCTTGATTGCAGGAAGCTTTTTGGAAGGAGCAGTAGCAGCAAGGAGATAAAAACTCAACGGAGGATCTACTTCAACCGTCGATAAAAAGGTTAGTTCATTCTTCCCATGTTTGCCTGAGAAAAGGGGTTGAGATTTTGGGTAGAATGTTAAAAGTTAAATCTTAAGGGTCATGATCTGCGTATAAGTTTAGAGCCATAGCTTATTAGTCTGTAGGGTAGAATACCCCACAACAGTGCCCATCTATGTTTCATTTTTTGTCTTATGTGATGTTTTTGTCTACATATGATTTATGTTTTATCTATGCACATGATACCAATCCAACATGTAATTAGCTAACGAATCCAAAGTTGTATTGAGTTCTCTCAGTATGTGTCTATATTGGTGAAATTAAAATGATCTCTCGAGACGACGAACCCTTAGGTGGAGATGTAGTAAAATTGAGTTGCAAACGACGTACTCACGATTAAGTTGATAGACCACGAGTTGAGATTCTAGGTTGATAATCAATTTAGTTATACCTAGAGATTAGGCTTAGGTTAAGAGTCTGATGACGACATAATATTATACCACATTATTGGTCACGGATCTGAGGCAAATTCCTCCTAAAATCACCAACTCGTCAGAGTGGTAGATGACCCAAGATGTAGAAGCAATGTTCTGGGTGTGTCGACTAGCGCTATCCTCAAAACCAAAGTAGATGGGAAAGGGAGATGCCATATGCACATGTAATTACAAAGAAAAGTATAAAAAACTAAGACAAAACTTGTGCATGCAAAAGAAAAGAAACACCAATTCAAGAGTATATAGTACAATAATGTACAAAGCACACATGCAATATATTCGATGCATAATAATTCTTGAGGTAAATCCCATTTCAGGGATGACCAAGAGATATTCCATCGTAGTCAACTAACTCATAGGCACCTCTATGTAGCACACATTTTATGATATAAGGCCCATTCCACATGGGTTATAACTTTCTTGCCCACAACTTATCATGATCTTGATCATAAACTAGGACCAAATCTCCTTCTACAAAAGCACGAGGTCGAACAGATTTTTCATATTGATTTTTCATTCGATTTTGATACATCTCATTGATGAGAGAAACATCATGATGGGTTTCATCCAACTTGTTTAAATATAGGAATTGTTCATCTTCATAAGAAGTGTGAGGCAAGAGTTCCACTGTAAGTTTCAACGAAGGGTTCTCACATTTGATTGGTAACACCACTTCTGTATCGTATACCAATTGGAATGGAGTGAAACCAGTTGCAGTTTTTACTGAAGTTCGGTAGGCCCAAAGTGAGGAGAAGAGCTGCAAGTGCCAAGAGGTTTTGTTTGTTCCCACCATGTGTTGGAGCATGGTCTTCAAGACTTCGTTGATAGATTCAAATTGTCCATTCACCTGAGGATAGTAGGGGGATGAGTTTTCATGGTGAAAACCTAGTTTGGTGCACAATTCACTCATCATCTGGTTTTAGAAATGTGAACCATGATCAGTTACAATACCTTGCGGGACATCGAATCGAGTTATGGTGTGGTTAAATACAAAGAGTGTTGTAGTCCAGCCATCGTTAATTAATGTAAGCATATCCTCAACCCATTTAGTGAAGTAATCAATGACAACGATGATATAACCGTGCCCCCTGGCTATGGTAGGGTTACATTGCATAAAATGGATGCCCCATTTTGAAAAGGGGTTGACGACAACAATGGGATGTAACAGAGTGGTTTGGGTACATGATTTATTCTGAAATATTTGACATGGTGGACATTTTTTAACAGTCTCAATGCAATCTTTGAATATAGAAGGCCAAAAATAACCGGCAAGTAAGATTTTTTGGGCTGTAGCCATTCCATAAAGATGACTGCCACAAGATACAAGGTGACAGTCATTTAAGAATTGCTCTACCTCGTTGTGGGTTAAACAAATTCATAGGAAAATATCAATGCCACAGTGGTACAATGTGTCGCCAATGATGAGGTATCATTTGGAGTGGTGTCGAATACGACGACGTTCGTCACGTGAAATGTTCGGCTGGAAATGTTGGGTTTGGAGAGAGAGCATAATATCTCCATACCAAGGATCAGATGTACTAATGGGGAATAAGGATTCATCAGGAAGAGAATCGTTGGGATCAGTATCTTCATCAGTATAAGGAAGATCGCAAATCAATTCCACAAAAATCAATGATTTCTTAGCTTTTGCTTTGGAAAACTTGAGATCGAATTCCTGTTGAATAGCGATCCATTTGGAATATTTTTCCCCAAGTACTTGACGTGTCAAGATATGGTACATGGGGTTTGAGTCTGTGATGACTGTGGTAGTGCGCAATAGAATGTAATGGCAAAATATATGGATGACAATAACTGCAGCCAGAGACAACTTTTCGACATGCGAATACCAGAGTTTGGGACCGAACAGAATCTTACTCAGATAGTAGATCAGTTGTTCATCATCATCATTATCCTCTTGTACTAACACCATAGAAATAGTGGAAGTAGAGGCAGCCAGACAAAGGATATAATCTTTTTCATAATCCAGTGGGTGAAAAAGAGGTGTGTTCATTAAGGTGTGCTTAAGGGAATTGAATGATCGTTGAGCAGTTTCATCCCAGATGAAAGGGGCGTCTTTCTGTAAAAATATCATAAATCCTTTAGTGATTTCGGCGTAATTGCAAATAAAGAGGCGAAGAAAGTTTGCCTTCCCTTGTAAACTTTGCAGTTGGGTGAGGTTATTGGGAGGAGGTAAAGCAAGAATGAATTTTACTTTTAAGGGATCCACCCTAATCCCATCTTTGGAGAATACGAAGACGAGTAGGCATTCTGATTCAATAACATAAATTCATTTGTGAGGGTTCAAACGTATGCGGTAAAACCGACATTGAATAAAGATGGATCATAGGTGACTAATGTGGTCTTCTCGGAGAGACGAGTGAGAAGGAAAGTCATCGAGGTAAGGTTATGCAATATGTTTGATATCATGGAAAGCATATGACATGGCCCACTGAAAAGTGGCTCCAGCATTTTTAAGGCCAAAAGGTAATTTTTGATAAGCGAAAGTCCCCCATGGGCAGATGAAGGTTGTTTTGTGTTGATCAGATGGTAGAATATTGATCTAGTTATATCTGGAAAATCCATCCATAAATGAGAAAATGACTCTTTCGAAACAATTATCGATAATTTGGTCGATAAAGGGTGTAGGGTAATTGTATTTGGTACAAGCCTTATTAATATCCCTATAATCGAAGCAAACACGAATGGTCCTTTTTTCTTAGCGACCGGAACGATGTTGGAAACCCATTCGGTCAAAGGTAGAAGATAAATAAAACCAGACTTCAACAGTTTTTCGACTTCTACCTTGATGGTCGTGATTTTCTTAAGATGAACCGGGGGAAGTTTTTTTCTTACAGATTTAATGCATGGGTAAGTCTTTATCTCATGCAAACGATTGATGGATCGATAACTGACATTTCTTTGTAACTCCAAGCGAAGACATCATGAAATTATTTGAATAAGGCGGTGTAAGTTTCAACTTCTTCAACTGAACAATTGATACCTAGATGAACATTTTCCACAATACCGTCTTTGATCAATATGTTGATAGTAATTGTAGAAGAGATGTTTCCCAAATTCCCCTCAGATATGGTATCATGAGTGAGTATTGGAGATTGGGGACAGTCTTTGATATCATTTGGAAATATAGAGGAGATATATTTCTCAATGTCATCCAAACTCAGAAGAAAGGATGAACGATGGTGATTGTCATCCCAAGGTGCCTCCTCGATACTAAGCATTTCCATAATAGATTCATCCGATGGAAAAATCTGTAGGAAGTTTTTCGAAAGTAGAGGACATGGATGTTAACCAGGATGGCAATGATTAAGTCATAGACACCAGCAAATGCTGGTATTCTGGTGAAGGAGAGGCAGACTGGATGGCGTCATATGCAACCTCTGCAGGACTAAGTGGCATGGTGTCACCTAGTGCGTCAAATTCTAAAGGAATAGACATGATCCATGGATCAAATTATTCATAGGATTGATGTTCCATAGTCGAGATCATGTTGATCATTGCAATATGTTTTGAAGTGGGAGGAAGAGGTGCAGGAAAGGTACCCATAAGCGAAGAGTATTTCAAAATACCTACTCTAACACTTTCATAAGTGATCTTCAAATCTCCCAAAAAAGGAATGTTGTTGGCTTTAGGAGTGTGAGTGTCGGGGGTGCATCAATATAACTAATCGATGGTCACAATTTTACCTTGATGAGGAACCTAGACACATAAAAACACTGATGAAGCGACAAAAGTCATGGCATAAAACCAACTTCTTCCTAACAACAAGTTAAAATCGAGGGGAGAATCGACTACCTCAACATCTACCGAGACAATCTTGCCTCCCAATTGAACAACAAAGGACTGTAAAAGTCCATGAGGATGGAATACTCTTCCATTGAATACTCGTAACATAGTAGGGGATTGATTAAGACCAGGATATTTCAATCCTTTCCAACAAGCCGATGACATGACACATGTGGAATCTCCCTCATCAAATATCATTTGATGAATATGTTGATTGTGGACAACAACATCGATCTGGAAAGAAAGATGGTGAGAGAGTCGCTATTTAAAATTATCAAGGTTAAATGTGATATTATTAGACAAATCGGGATATATCACTCTGATGGATTCCAAGAGAGTCCTACATTTATTAGGGAAATGTTGTAGAACTTATAGAGAAGACATAACACATGGTGCTTGAGATAAATCTTCAACGATGTTGTAGTTTTGAGCAGCACATGAACTAGGATTAAAATTTGAATTTTGAATTGTACTCTTGGGTGGACATAAGATAGATTCGAAGGTAGTTTTCTCAATATGGAGTGGTCTAGATGGAGGAGTAACGGTGGTGGATGGTGGATCCGATGTAGTACCATTAGTTACTTTTTCTTTGTCAAGTTTAGCTGGAGTGTCATATGTCGTAGTTTGAGTGTGTAAATCTATCCCATTCAACATGTAAATGTTCACACTCAATGAAGCTTCCTCATTAGGAGGATGATTGGGATTGCCTCCTACCGGAGGGGTAGGGGCTTGCAAAACCATTGACTGCTAATGTGAAAAAGGATGTTTCAACACAGTGGGTTGGGAATTTCCTTTAAAATTTTTTGCAACTTCGTCACAATGAGGACAATCTCGTGTGTAGTGATCATCACCACAAATGAGACATGGAAATTTATGTTTTCACTGTGGTTGTTTCTCGGTAGCAGGTGATTGAGTTGTTGTTTTTGGATTTTTAGTTTGGTTATTGTTTTTCTTTGGTTTTTTTTTTTTTTTCTTCTTACCCCCCAACTATTGTGGAGAAGTAGATTGAACTGCATTCACCTCTGATGTTTGATTCGGGGTAGAGGTGGATGAGAGTGAAGCAACCGGTAGTGGGGGTAGAAACTGAGCGGTTAGTCATGTCGGTCGAATGTGAGTTGGATTGGGTTTTGATGGAACCGATAAATCCATCTGTGTGAGCTATGGAGGATGGTTTTGATGGATCGGTTGACGTACGGGGAGCATTCAAAATCAATTCATACAAAGTACTGTACTGCGAATAAACCAAGTCCAGATACTGGGCACAAGCGATGGATTCCTCTTCAATGACGACACCACCCATGGTTACGTCATGGGAAAATGGAGGTAAAAGATATTTAGTGAACCATTCATCCAGTAATTGGTCAGGAATGGTTTCTTTGATCAACTGACATCGTCTTCTCCACCCATGAATATGATCATAGATATGTATGGAGTTGGTTTGATGAAGGGAGGTCAAGAGTTTGGTACCATTCTCGTAATAGATGGGTAATTGAAAGTGTGTGAGAAAATCCATGGAAAGGGAATTAAAATCTTGAAAAGTACCGCGTTGGAGCTCAATGTACCATTTGGCTACGAAACCTGTAAGTCTGCACCAAAAAAGACGTAACCGGAAAGAATCATCCATAAGTGAGTTTCATGAACACCATAGATAAATAGTCATAATGTGGTTGTTAGGGTCTTCGCTAAGTTTACTGTCAAATTTCGGGATGTCGAAAGGTAATTTAGCAGGAATAATCGGCTAGAAAGGAGAATGTAATATGGGATCATTTGTTAATCTTGATAGATCTGGTAGATCTAGAGTGGATAAGAATGGTAGTGTCGATTGATTAGAGGATAATACTGGTGTGGCATGGGGCCACCAATAGGGCCGTAAACTGGTTGAGGTGGATAGTTGTAGCCAGTAGGCCCTCCCATGTACTGATGGTGTTGACTAGTATAGGTAGGATTCATTTGTTGAGCAACGTTCATGAAAGGAGAAGGGAAACCCATTTAGCCCTGGGGAACATAACCAATGTAACCCATGGGAGGATAACTCGCTTGATTAACTAGAGATGGATAACTAGGCTACCCTTGAGGAGAGTAACTAGGTTGTCCTTGAGGAGGGTAAGGATTTGGCCCTTGTGGAGGATAATATTGTTGACCTTGAGGACCCCAAGTGGGATTCGGGACCCCCGGGAAAGGTTGTCTAGAATGTAATCTAGAAGGATTGGGATTCGATATTCCTCCTTATGGGTTGGGGTATGATGGCCCTTCCTGATATGGTGGATGAAACATACCTCCTTGGGGTGGTCTCCAGGATTGAAAGGGATTTACTGTGAAAGAAGGTTGTCCCCCTACCATTGATTGGGTAACAACTAGGGTTTGACCGATGACAGGGGGTTTCCCCCCAATTTGCACATGTATGTGTAAGGATTTTTGTCCCCTGGGAGGGATGTGTCTGCTAGATGGTGGTTTCCCTCTAGTCAGTTTTTTTCTCACAGTTGAGTGTATATGTGTGGTAGGGTTCTACATTCCATGATATACAGGTGTCCCGATAGGGTTCTGTGGAATATAAGGAGCTGTGGGTTGAGAAGGTATGGTAGGAATAACTGTCAAGGTACTTTTCACATGACTAGGAAACACGGCTCTGGTGTTACTTTGAACTTGTACTGAGGTGGTAGTAGTATTGACTACTTGTTCGATGGGACAGTCGATAGTCTGACACAATGGTCCTACCTCAGAACCAGCTAGGGTAAGAGGGTCAAAATGTGATTGGATAAAATTCAATTTTTCATAAATATCACGCCCTGATGGAGTTCTCCATATAGAAGGAACTTGAGTTTGTTGCATATTTACCATGTCAGCAGAACAGAGAGGGGTCATGTACTCATCATTAAAATTTGGTTGTGTGGATTCCATATTTGTCTCAGTATATGGCCTTGACGACAGGCGAGGGTAATCTTCTTTTATAACGTTACCTGAAGAGTCCAAATGGAGAAGGAGTGGCTCGAGAGGAACTTGTGAAGACAGGTTAATAAGAAGAGTGGAATCCTCCTCAACTGTAACTAAGGATCTCTCGATATTTGCTAACAAAGGAGTAGTACCACTCCCAACATCTGAATGGTTCTTAAGCTCTTCACGGTAAAAGTCTTCAGGTGAATTAGGAGGTAAGGGTTCATAGTCTTCTGGGGGAAACACTTGCATCCTACGTGATCTATAAATACCTTTATCATCTACAGTCTCAATTTTGAAACACAATTAAAAGTAAATAAATAACACTCACTAAAAATCTAGAAAACCAACAAGCAAACAATGCCTTCTCGCTATGAACTTACTAGTTGGTGATGAAATCCAACATCACGTGATCAAAGAGAGAAGGGGATAGGATATGGGTGGGTGGATTATTTATGTTGGTGACCTGCTTAACGGAATTACACCTTGGTGCAAGATTCCACACGGTTTCACCCGCAGGTTACCATTCAAGGAGCTCGAGTGAGTTTGACCAATGTCTATTCCAGGTACAACAAAGACTTCCCTTCACCATCACCTCATGCAAGGACCCTAAATATTGTGGCTACTAAGGACACCAAATCATAGTCAGCCTCTGGGAGGGTACAATTGACAGTCAAGTCCGAACATATCGGCAGGATATCAAGTCCGAAATCCTTCAAGAGAACTGAGGACAAGTGGACCGGTAAAACTCCAGAGGACTCCGAAAAGATTTAGAATTCATGAAGCTCTGAGACCAAATGAAGACAAATGAACCTCAAGAAGAACCCCCAATATGGGATCTGACTACTACGAATGGTTAATCCTCAGAGGGATAATCTCCATTGCTCTCCCAAACATGACCTTGTGCATAAACCTTGTGTGAGAGGGGGATCCTAACTATGCTTTTATGGAAATTGGATTTACTCTCCCTATCACAAGATTCTGAGTTTGTCTTGAATGCTTTGGAGATTTATTCTCATAGCCTAT
This sequence comes from Picea glauca, assembly GCA_000966675.3. Lineage (NCBI taxonomy): Eukaryota > Viridiplantae > Streptophyta > Pinopsida > Pinales > Pinaceae > Picea > Picea glauca. Next base: position 255,929 of record JZKD02S0455901.1, on the reverse strand, counting down.
TCCAAAGCGCTAATCCTAGTCTATTATTGGTGTAAAGACCTTAAAACTAAAAAAGTTTCTAGATATATTTTAATTAGCGTTGAGTTTAGTGGTCATTCTTTACGTAAAGGTAAATGAAAGTGAAACTAGTGATGTTGCGACTCGAATCCCAAAGAAGTAAAAGAATGATATGAAAAATTTTCTTTCAATGAATTTCTATGTATGGGAAGGAGAAGAGTTTCTTTCTTTCACTACCAACCACAAGAATGCAAAAATTTCATGCAATTCGTTTTCAACAAGAATCCAATTAAGTGCTAAAAGAAAAAACCTTTCCAATATCCAAAAACCAATGCAAAAATTATCCCTTTGTTAGATTGAATAATTGGTCTAATGCTTATTATTTCACTAATAATGAAGAATTATTTCACTATTGCACCTTTTGAAACGAGGAAGAAAAAGCACATAAAAAAAGACACTCTCAACAATTGATAAAATACGAAAAGAAGAACAAACTATCTTTTCAAAGAAAAACTCCAAAAACAAAGCATCACAGTTAAAAATATTTCCGGAAATGAGTAGGATCAAATACTAAATAAACATGACTGAGATCAATGGATTTACTTATAACAATCTCTAATCAATCAGATGAACGGAAAGAGTAGAAAAAATAACCCAAGTTTGAGGAAAACAGTCATTTTTGTGACAAAAAAAGACAACAAAAAAACCAATCAAATACTAAAAGAGTGACAAGAAGAAAGTTGTAAGTCAAACAGAAGACATAACCTGGTAGAACCAGTTCTGAGCTACAGAGAAATACCAAATAATTACACCCAAAAAACAGTCAGTCGACAATTTTTTAAGAAAGAAAAAATCGGTGCTATGGTAGTGACAGCACCAGAGCACTGCAACGCTCCCTAATACACTCTGGGGGAGCACCAATCGAGCAATCAATGCTCTGACTTGAAATGAAGAGGGCCTTGGTTTTGAGAAAACTTTTGGAAAAACCCAGAAAATTCAATAACTTAGGAAAGTTAAAACATAGACTTTGTATGACAACTTTAGCAAGATAACAAATGTGTGGATGGATCAAATCAACAAATGGTATCTGAAGATAGAAAAAGGCAAGGACAAACCAAGGAAATAACAAAAAATGAAATCTTTGATCCCCAGCGGAGTCACCAATTTCTATTATAGAATAATTCCCCTGCAGACAAGTGAATATCCCCTTGGATTCTAGACCCCTAATACCAAGACATAAAGATACAAATGGACACTAACATCCCTTTGAGATTTGTCTAACTAGACAAAAAGAGAGAAGGAGAAAAAGGTTATCATACCTATTTAAGGTGTTTTTCCTTGCTTCTCCAATTTGAGCTTGATTTCCAAACTCTTTCACATAGCTTGATACCTGCAAAACCACAGACAACAAAGAGAAACAATGAAACTCCTAATCTACCATATTGGATTAAACAAATTCATCTACAATAGATAAGCATATGTAAGAGATACGTAAACTATAAGGGAATAGGCCAAGTATATTGATGAGAACTTTAAAGAGACACTCACAATCATCGATGGTGTTGCAACAACTTCTCCAAATCCTCCTAGTCCAACCCCTTGCTCGAAAGATCCACGATCAGAATAACAATGCTTTTGCGGATTGTTTCCTCCCTATTCACCATGAGAATGCCTCCATTTATAGCCTTTTTGAGGCCCAACCACCTTGGTTATATTTGGGATTAGTTGAGGATATGACTCCATCAGTTGTGGCATCTACCTTAGATGCAGCCTAAGGGTTAGATTCGAGCCAAACCAAATCAAATCATCCCTAGATTTCTTTAGATAAAAGGGGGATTTCTTCCCATGATTTTCTCAACCAATCAAAGATCCTTTATAATGGGAAACAGAGCACTACAACACTCCCTTCTAGATAGACAACGAGCGCTAGTGGTCCCTACATATAAGCAAGGGAGCGTTGATATTCCAAAAATTTGTCAAGATGACCAATTATCATAACAAAACACTTTGTTTCGTATGTCAAATGATGTGGCTTATTATTCTAACATGTTTTAGAGGATGTATCAAGTGTTTCCATGGTGTCTTTTGCAATGCAACACATGCAGAACGAAAATGTGATATTTGCAATACTTGTGATAAAATTGTGACATTTGCGACACTTGCGACAATGAGAATGCGACATTGTCGAAGTGAGGAATTTTGATGTGTAACAACTCTCCCCTCCTTTTTCTCTCTTTACCTCTCTCTACCTCCCTTTC
>JZKD02S0455901.1:190422-253624 GCA_000966675.3 Picea glauca | reverse complement strand
CCTTGTACCTCTACCTCTTCTCGATCACTAGCCTCCTCTATCCCTAGGAATTTTCCTCCACTTGGGCCCTAGCCCCATATAAACCTAGGCCCCCACCTATACCCAACCCTTAACCTTCTCCACATTTGATCGCTAAGCGCCCTATGCCCATACCTCTTCTTGGGGGCCTCACAACCTCTACACCTTAATCCTAGTGCTCTAACCATTTCCCTATGCCTCAAATCCATATTTTTTTTTTCCATTGTAGTAAGAGCACACACATGCTCTTGTGAGAAAAAACAAGTGACGTCATGCATTGTTCTTGCCTCATATTCTTGTCTAGCAAGAGCATGCACATAGTCTTGGAATGTGTGTGCACTCCTATGGACACTCTCTACTTGAGGAGAGAACAATGTTCATCCTCTTTCTCTCCCAAAAATGTGACACCATCTAAACACATGCAAAAATAGAAACAACAAATAGGTTTTTTGTTTTTTAGTGTCATTGGAAAGCAAAAAATTTTCTTGTTACGTATTAGTAGGAAAATTTGTGTAATTGGAAGACAATTGTCATCTTGTGTATTTGGAAGACAAATTGTGTCTTGTTGTTGGAAGACACTTTTGGTCTTTTTGTGTAATTCAAAGACATTTATTTCCTTGTTGTATAATTGGAAGGTATTTCTTGTCTTGTTGTATAATATGAAGACAAGTTTTGGAAGACACTTTTGGTCTTGTGGTGTATTAGGAAGGCATTTCTTGTATTGTTGTATAATTGGAAGGAAGCTATTGAAAGGAACTTTTGGTCTTTTGCTGTACTTGGAAGGTATTTCTTGTCTTATTGTATAATTGGAAGGAATTTATGCCCGCAGACCAAATTGTTGATGTGTCCTTGAATGGCTTTAGGAGACAAGTTGCAAATCGTCATAGAACTTTAATTGAGCCTCAAATGGATGAACTGTTAGTTGCCTTGATCTCTTGACACTGGATTACATCTAGGGGAACCCCTCCCTTGTGATTTCGTTTCCCATAAAATGGTTTGTTCGAGGATCTCTAGCACTAGGGTTTTTCTGAGTAAGCCATAATGCAATTTCTGAACTAGGGGTCTATTTTGAAGAACACTATGTCAAACAATTATGGGTAGCGTGGTCATGTGAACCTTGGCCAAAAACAATTACAGGTGCTTACAAAACTCAATTATATTTCTCGGTTTGGATTTTATGCCCCTAAACCAAATTGTCAATGAGTCCCTAAATGGATTTAGGAGGTGAGTTGCAACTCACCATAAAACTCTAACTAGGCCTTATATTGATGAACCATTAGCTGTGTTGGACTCTTGACACCGTATTACATCTAGGGGCATCCGTCCTCTATGATTATGTTTCCAAGAAAATAGTTTGTTCAAGAATCTCCAAAACTAGGGTTTTACAATGCAATTTCTGAACTAGGGGTAGATTTTGAGGAACAATGTGTCAGATGATTGTGGGTAGCATGGTAACATGGGACTTGGCGAAACACACTTGTGGAAGCTTAAAAAACTCAATTATTGTTGGGCCTGAGATATGATCACTTTTATGACGGTTATTATGCACTTTTTCCACATGTACATATGTGTTTTTCATCTTTTGAAGGAGCTTTTTGAAGAATTTCATGATAAAACGGTATGATCGACATAAGGTATTCATGATTCATGTTTAATGATTTTATCGAGCATAATTTATCATGTTTTCATTCTTCCAAGGACTTGATTCAAATTTTTTGGTGTTACAGGGAAAAATCACAAGGTGTTTTTCCATCCAGCACTCCGTCCAGTACTTCATCCGACACTAATACAGACAATAAACTTAAACAATATTTTTTGGGAGGATGAAGTAGAATCTGAAAAATCCGGCACATGGGTTTTGTGTGCAATATGCCCAATTAGGTCCCACATTGGACGTTTCCTGAAATTGTGAACGGATTAAGAGCAGTTTGTGGTTCTCAATTCGACATCCGACACTTGTTCCAGTACTCGATCTGCCACTCCATCCTACACAAAAATGTAGGGTGACTTGGTGGTTATGGTATTGGCGGCCAGTGATGGGGGAATCGAGAACGTGGGTTTTTTTCATCCTTTTCCCCTCCAGCTACTGAACTCTTGACAATTCGATTTTGGGTTGTTATGGTGGGTGATTATTGGCTCGCTCTGTTTCGGCAGTTAGGGCACCATTAATGAAATTTGCCAATTTTAGAAGTGGTTCGAACCTCCTGTGGTCGACCACTTGGTCTGTAAACATTATAAATACCACCGTGGTGGTCAGATAATTGTTAAGCAGTAGAAAAAGTCATGTGTTAGAGCCAAAAACAATTTTGGCTCTGTTTTTGTATTTTTCAATTGCCAGAATTATATAAAACTCTGTTTCTGCGTTTTAATGGTAAATTCGCCTTGTTAAGCTCGTGGTGTGCTTCTAAAGAGTGACCACGACTTGCTGGGGGGCCCACCAGCAGTCTGGTAACTCTTCTTTAGTTTATTTATGCATTTTTGTAGTTTAGTTGTCGCTCTTTATTTCCTGTAGATGCATTTTTCTTTTGTTATTTAACTTGTTGTTGTAGTTTAAATTAATTTAACTCTCTTTTGCAGGTTAGTATAAAGGCTTGTGCTAACATGAATTGATATTGTAGTTAGGAATGGATCTCCAGATCCCTAGACTAACCCCATGTGTAGTTAGATATTAGATTACATTTTCATTTATAATTGTAGAATCAAGTTTAAAACAAAGTTTTAATTAGAATAGAACAGAGTTTTTAATTGGGTTTTCTTTGACAAGGGTTTGATGGATGTATAGAATTGATTTCATTTTTTAATCATAGCTTGCTTATTTCATTTTTATGTAGAATTGGCTTAGCTAGTTGTTGGTTAATGTAATTGTTAGTTTACTTTTAATTTATGTTTTTAAGCATTTCTTTCTTGCAGTTTGAATTGTTAGAACAAATGTAGTATAGTTTCATTTATGTAATTTCCTTTCCTAGGATTAAAATGCAATTGAATTTCTTAGTTAATGGTTGAATCTAGTTTTTCTTATGTAGTATAGAAGTATAAATGATGATCTCATTATGTTGTTGATGGTTCATATATGAATATGCAGGGTATTTAACATTGTTTTGTCATGGCTAAACTCTCATTGGATTGTTTAATCCATACCTTTCACTTTGCCATTGAGATTAGTGTTGAGCTCATACCATTGGAATTATCCTTTGTTGTCAAGTGCCATTGAGATATCATCCGACACCTAAGAAATTCACACAACCACCATCATTATATTTGAATTGTCATAGGTTAAAAGATAGTTTTCCTACTTTCATAGATATAGTTTCTTGCTTTCATAGGTTAGAATAAAGTTTTATTTCTGCTGTAAGATATATAGACTTTACTTTGATAGATTATACAGTAGTTTGCTTGTCATAGATTAAGAATTAATGGTAGCCTTTCTTGCTTTCAATAAAATAGATTTCCTTTCATGCATTGCATTGAGCATTTAGATTTCCTTTCATGCATTAGAAATAGTTTTGCATTAAACATTTAGTCCACTTGCCTCTTAGGCTAGATAGTTGTTCAATGAGAAGTCTTTGCTTACTTGTCTATTTGCTTTAGTTTTTTTTTCTTACTTGCTCATTTGCTTTAGTATGTTAGTTAGGTGTCTTTGCTTGCTTGTCTATTTTCTTTAATAGGTTAGATAGGTGTATTTGCTTACTTGTTTGTTTATTTTCTTTCATGAGGTAGTTTCTCATTGAATGTAGGTTGGAAAGTTAAAATAGTTTTCTTTTGTCATTTGCTTATCATGCTTAGATAGTTGCTTTTTCTTATTGTTATGAACTAGTTTTCTTTACATAGGGTTTTTACTTGCTTTCTTAGAACTATCCATCTATCCTTCACCCAAAAGTACTTAGGTTACCTAGTTTCAAGATTGCTTAGTAGAGTTTTCTCAATAGATAGTTTTTCTTGAGTAGATTAGCCTTAGATAACTGCCTTCCTTAGTTAGATTATACTCCTACCAACCCTTCTACCTTTGGCATATATTTTTCTATAACTCTAAGTTTACTTACCCCGGGTTGACAATTTAATTGAGGGTTTTTAGTGTGTTTTTAGTGCATATAGAACACCCATAATTTTTGGCGCCGTTGCCGAGGAGTTGTCTCAAGGTAAGAAGTATTTAGGAAATAGACCATCCTTAGACCTTAACCTTAGATTGGTGGAGGGGGAGGTTTAAGATGAGAGGTAAGAACCTTTGCATCTGCTATAGCAGGTTCCCCCAAACCCTATAGTAGTTTTTCTTTTTTGTTTTTGTTTATGAATAGATCTAGAAACCAAATGGTAGATTTTTCTTTTTGTTTTTTCTTTCTTTCATGAATAGGACTAGAAACTCACAAGGTAGATACATTAAATCTAAATCATACCTTTCAACCAAGGTTCCTTCCGACCTTTTTGGGGGAAGGAATGTTCCACTCATTCCCCAGACCGATACTGAAAAACAGGAGCTAGCTCAACCCAAAGAGCTAAAGCAGTCTCTAAAGAGACTAAAACAAGGAGCACTATAGAACAAGAAATTGAGGCATCCGTAATAGTGGGACAGGAGGCAAGAACACTTAAGCCTTCCGTAGAACCAAACAATACAACCTTTGTTTTCTTACCACCATTAGGAGATTCTAACTTTTTGGACATCATCTTTGTGTGAACCAAGTTTTATCAAATGACAAGATGAATTCGAAGGTGACCATAGTTTGGAAGAACTCTCTCAAATTCTAGCAACAACTGGGATCTCTTCTTTTCAGGAAGAACACATCTTGACAATAGTCAAGAACTTATCTACCTCTCCGAAAATATTAGAAGAATCAAGGTTCTATGAGCTACAAAATGATTTTCCTCGCCAAAATGTGAAGGAAGCTGAAAAATTATGGACTACATCCAGTGGAGAGCAATCATTAAGACCTAAGATTGAGGAGTTCTCAACATCCATCTCAGCAGATCCTTTATGTACTTCAGAAATCAATCATCCAAAAGAAGAGGATCTGCATAGCATGATGAAGGAGAGCATAGAAATTACTGTTGATAAACATCAAGATTACATTGAAATTTGGTTTTAAGAGGTCATCAGGCCACAATACTATTCTCTTCTTCAACACCTTCTGATGCCAAAACAAGTAGGTTGGTTGGTTCTTCATATCCATGTAATCACTACGATAACTTTTTCATATATGGATATGAGTATGTTTCTTATCTTGCTCCACACATGGTTACATTGGAAGAGTTCTTACACTTGAATAAAGATTTTCCCTTTCTTTTTAGGTAGGGTAGGATAGTAAATAAAAGCTGCATGTTGTTAGTTTAGCTTAAAGTCTAATGCAGCCTCATTTTACATTTTCTTTTAATAAGAGAACTATGAGATACACGTTCGCATGACTTGATCTCATTGATCTCATTGATCTCATTAGTTTATTATATTTTAAAGTGTGGTTTTTGCAAAAAGTTTTAGAGATCTCTGTAGGTATTTATTTCACCAGGAGTAGAAAGTTTTAGGGAGATATAAAAGAAGATTTTTTCTTCAAGACATTGCTATACTTGAATCTTGTTGTTTGCTAAGCATCAAATGAATAATGACTTGTTGTAATTAGCCATGTTTTTGCAAAGACTTTCATCTTCTTTTTCTCAAGGCATCTTAAATAATAGTTTCTCTTGAACCTTCACCACTATATAAGGAAGTGACACCGTAACCATCAAGCTTAGAGGTCTCTCGTACAGTTTTTCCAAGAAACCTGAGTAAGTGAGTCAAGTATCTTTATCAAAGAGTAACAAGGAGGTCTAATTAGCGGCTAGTCATGGAAACATCACAATAACTACAAAGGAAGAAAGTAAGTTGAGCCTAGAGATACCTTTCTATTCTTTCTCAATGGTACCATCCACTACACACTAAATAGCTTGATTATATCATATATTTAGATAGGCCACACCCACTTAAGTACCCCTTACATTGGGAAAATCACTAAGTAATATAATAGAAAGTCATCCTCTAACATAAATACCATCCCAATTGAAAAAAAAAAAAGAGAAATAAAAAGTTGTTTTTAGAGCTGTTCCCCCATCTTCTTGCATAAGCAATCTTATACTAAAATCTCAAAGGATGGAGCGCTAGTCTCTGAGGGTTTAAGAGGATAACCCATCGGGATATTGAACAGGTCTGCTAGCAGCGGGTACTAGCTTGTGGTATGACTAGGTAAACCCATTGGAGTATTGAAAAGGCTTGCTGGCAGCAGGGCATTCTACCTAGCGAGGATGGTAATATGCCAAAAACAAATAATAAATTTAAACTTGTCCTGATGTACGACATTACTTGTAGACAAAGATGACATGAAGCATGTATGGTTAAGCTAAGGTTAATGAACTCCATAAACTTGCCATTGGGAACTAACTCTAAGACTATCTTGAAACTCTCTTGCCTACCTCTTCTTATCTATATATAGGATCTCTTATCCTATAGGTGGGGCCATCTTCTAACCGTCTCATCAGACCAATCTGTGAAATTTTATCTTTACACTTGACATACTATAAGTCTTCAACTATTGGGGGATATTGTCTGGTTTCCTATACTTTTGATTGTGAGGTGTCACAATACTTAGGTGTGGGGGAGGGGTTCATGAGTTGACAAATGATCATTGCCTAAAGAAGTAAATCTTTGTAAAAAAAATTGTATTATTTTCATGATACAGGTTATTACATCAACAACCATTTTATCTTGAAGTGTTAAACTCCTGTGTGCTATAAATTGTTGTATATGTCCTTAACATACCACTCTGTTGGTTTATTTTTTGTTACAGGCTATTCATTGCAGGTTTGACATTACATTTTTGTTACAGGCTGTTCATTGTAGGTTTGACATTACATGTTCTATGCAAGTGGATTGAGTGAGCATGGTGGAAAAATAAAAAACAATGGAACACTCTTAGCCTGCCTCAACTCCTATTCACTATGTTCATGGCCTCTGAGGAATCAATTGCCTCAACCACAAAGCTCCCAAGTGTTGGAGACCCTTGATTTAAACACCACCAGTTGCCAAGAGAAAGCTATAACATGGTTTTCAAAATCGAATTTCAGAACATCTCTGGAGCTAAGGGATACTCCAAGGAGTGGATAAAAGAGGAGCTAATCACCCCTCTCATAGTCATCACCAGATTGATTACATGTGAAGGTAGATATTATGTCTTTAAAGCCTGTCAATTTCGATTATTAGCTCACTTTCAGTTCAATAAGCCATTGTAACTTTCCCTTTTACTTCTTAAAAGAGTCTTGAGAAGAGTTAATTTACCAATTTGCAAACTCTCATCTTACAATCAAGACAATCAAGAAGACTCTTGATCTAGGGACTGTTACCCCACCCAAACCCTCATGCTCAAGCTATTCCTTTACCGAACCAAAAGTCCAAGAAACTTGTTGATACCCCTGCAGCCTCATCGGGAAAGAAGACCAATAAGCCTATTGTGAATTCATGGCACGAGGACATGCCATATCTTTGGTCTGGGGGGATTTTCCTGAGCTAAAAATGCTAAGCGTTGCCCATTTGTATAGCAAAACCCATGAGAAGAGGAAGTAGCATTTCTGTCAAAATTCTGTCATACTGTCTTTTTACAATGTCTTGGAATATTATATCAGTAGTTGTTTGTATTGGTATGCTAAATTATATACTGTTGACACATCATTATGTGTTTTATAAGCTTGATGTGCATTTTTTTATACTTAACTACTCTTTGTGACAAATACAGAGCAATAACAACTGCTAAATACTTACTGCCATCTGTATTACAAGCTTATGAAAAGAGGAAAAGTTGTTTGAATTGTTACAGATCAATGAAAGGAAATAACAATTCTCATGATTCACCATGCCTACCAGTATAAACCAAGCCTTTTGTTAGTATTTGTCAGTCTGTCAGTAACCCGTGATCAAGTTTTCTCTTTCATGTGATTGATAGGGTTATTAGGTCAAATTGTTATATTTTCAAAATAAAATTATCAAATAAAATTTGTCATCTCTTGGTTGTAAAATGGTCATTGGTTGGTCTAGGTGTTATTACTACTCCCTCCACTCATCCAAGGTCATAAATTTTCATCATGGTCATGTCATCATTCCTTGTCATCAATTTTCAAATGATTGTCTTAGTTAAAGATTTACTTAAAAATTGATTTCTGAATTAATGAAGATGAATTTGACAATATTGAAAGAGGTTTTTGTCAATAATATAACAAGGAACAAAAACCTCCTTCATTTATGCACCGGTGCTATCATTTGAGATAAATTTCCCAAATATAGTTGTTATAGGACATTTTTTTGCACATTTGGACAGTTTGACTTCAAGTCAGTTTTTCATAGGGTTGGAGAAGGCATTTGCAGTGCTTGATGGTTCCATTGTGTAGAAGACATTATAAAAATTCCAACCATACCATTTTCATCCCAAACATCCTCCGGGAAGGCCTCTAAAATCCCTCTCAAAGACCACGTTGTGCTTCTGCAAGTTTTGAGTAACCAACTTTAAGCTAAGATTTTGAACAAATGGGAAATTAATTTTAAACCCTGGAGGAGGTTTTTGTTCCTAACATACCAAAACACAATAACCTCTCTCATTTTTTGAATATACTTTATGGTTTGGGATATATTCTATCATATTATAGGCCTATGCTTGTAGAAAATAAAACACTCTGTTTTTTTCCTGTTTTAGTCATATTTTCTTTTTGTGTTTTCATAACAACAATGAAGGATTTTTTGAAAACAAAGAGAGGTTTGTATCAAGGATATATTAAAAAAAATAACCTCTCTCAGTTTCCAAATATACGTTATGGTTTTGGATATATTCAATTCTCTTAGGGGCCTAGTTTTTCAGAAAATAAAACACTCTGTTTTTCCTATTTTAGTCATGTTTTCTTGGCGTGTTTTCCTAACAATTGAAAGTGTATTTTTGAAAACCAAGAGAGGTTTTTTTCAAGGAAATATTCAAAAAAAAAAACCTCTCTCATTTTTTACACAGATTTTACTGTAGTGTAGTTACAGGTGTCACCTTGATACCTATTTTTCATAAGTTCACCAGGCCAGAATTGTTGCGCTTATGGGAAGTCACTTTTGGAACTAATTTTGCAGAGGTAAAATTGTTGTTTTTCATGGTTTAAAGGATCAAGGGTATAATATACATCTCAAGGCTCCCTCACATGTCATTAGCAACCTCCAAAAAAACTCCCAGCCCTCCAGTTCAAACTTAGAGAGCATGAAACATTGAGTTGTCATTTACGCCATGATAACGTTGTCCTAGAAGCCAAGGTGAATTCTCTACAGCGTTAGGTTGATGATATTACTGCCACCAATAATAGTCTCTGGATGCAATTGAAACACCACAAAAATATTAAGTCAAAATCCCCCGGGTAAGAGGGAGAAGCTTCTAAAGCTAATCCACCCCCTCCTTCTCAAGTTTAGTCATGAAGGGCAATTTATTTTTGTTTGCAGTGGGACCTGCAAAATATTATGTCTGGGGGTAATGTTGGGCCCGAGATATGATCACTTTTATGACGGTTATTATGCACTTTTGCCACATGTACATATGTGTTTTTCATCTTTTGAAGGAGATTTTTGAAGAATTTCATGATAAAACGGTATGATCGACATAAGGTACGCATGATTCATGTTCAATGATTGTATCGAGCATAATTTATCATGTTTTCACGCTTCCAAGGATCTAATTCACATTTTTTGGTTTTACAGGGAAAAATCACAAGACATTTTTCCATCCAACACTCCGTCTAGTACTTCATCCGACACTATTACAGGCATAAAACTTAAACATTAATTTTTGGGAGGATGAAGTGGAATCTAAAAAATCTGACACATGGGTTTTGTGCGCAGTATGCCCAATTAGGTCCCATGTGGGCCGTTTCCTGAAATTGTGAACGGATTAAGAGCAGTTCGTGGTTCTCAATTCAACATCCAACACTCGTTCCAGTACTCGATCCGACACTCCATCCTGCACAAAAACGTAGGGTGACTTGGAGGTTATGGTATTGGCGGCCAATGATGGGCGAATCGAGAATGTGGGTTTTGTTCATACTTGTCCCCTCCAACTACTGAACTCTTGACAACTCGATTTTGGGTTGTTATGGTGGGTGATTATTGGCTCGCTCTGTTTTGGCAGTTAGGGCACCATTAATGAAATTTGCCAATTTTAGAACTGGTTCGAACCTCCTGTGGTTGACCACTTGGTGTATAACCATTATAAATACCACCGTGGTGGTCAGATAATTGTTAAGCAGTAGAAAAAGTCATGTGTTAGAGCCAAAAACGATTTTGGCTCTGTTTTTGTATTTTTCAATTGCCAGAATTATATAAAACTGTGTTTCTGCGTTTTAATGGTGAATTCTCTTTGTTAAGCTCGTGGTATGCTTCTAAAGAGTGACCACGACTTGCTGGGGGGCCCACCAACAGTCTGGTAACTCTTCTTTAGTTTATTTATGCATTTTTGTAGTTTGGTTGTCTCTCTTTATTTCCTATACATGGATTTTTCTTTTGTTATTTAACTTGTTGTTGTAGTTTAAATTAATTTAACTCTCTTTTGCAGGTCAGTATAAAGGCTTGTGCTAACATGAATTGATCTTGTAGTTAGGAACGGATCTGCAGATCCCTAGACTAACCTCATGTGTAGTTAGATATTAGATTATGTTTTCATTTATAATTGTAGAATCAAGTTTAAAACAAAGTTTTAATTAGAATAGAACAAAGTTTTAATTAGAATAGAACAAAGTTTTTAATTGGGTTTTCTTTGAAAAGGGTTTGATGGATGGATATAATTGATTTCAGTTTTTAATCATAGCTTGTTTATTTCATTTTTATGCTAAGCTAGTTGTTGCTTAATGTAATTGTTAGTTTACTTTTAATTTTTGTTTTTAAGCATTTCTTTCTTGCAATTTGAATTGTTAGAATAGATGTAGTATAGTTTCATTTATGTAATTTCCTTTCCTAGGATTAAAATGCAATTGAATTTCTTAGTTATTGGTTGAATCTAGTTTTTCTTATGTAGTATAGAAGTATAAATGATGATCTCATTATGTTGTTGATGGTTCATATATGAATATGCAGGGTATTTAACATTGTTTTGTCATGGCTAAACTCTCATTGGATTGTTTAATCCATACCTTTCACTTTGCCATTGAGATTAGTGTTGAGCTCATACCATTGGAATTATCCTTTGTTTTCAAGTGCCATTGAGATATCATCCGACACTGAAGACATTCACACAACCACCAACATTATATTTGAATTGTCATAGGTTAAAAGATAGTTTTCCTACTTTCATAGATATAGTTTCTTGCTTTCATAGGTTAGAATAAAGTTTTATTGCTGCTGTAGGATATATAGACTTTACTTTGACAGATTAGATAGTAGTTTGCTTGTCATAGATTAAGAATTAGTGGTATCCTTTCTTGCTTTCAATAAAATAGATTTCCTTTCATGCATTAGAAATAGTTTTGCATTAAGCATTTAGTCCACTTGCTTCTTAGGCTAGATAGTTGTTCAATGAGAAGTCTTTGCTTACTTGTCTACTTGCTTTAGCTGTTTTTGCTTACTTGCTCATTTGCTTTAGTAGGTTAGTTAGCTGTCTTTGCTTGCTTGTATATTTTCTTTAATAGGTTAGATAGGTGTCTTTGCTTACTTGTTTATTTATTTTATTTCATGAGGTAGTTGCTCATTGAATGTAGGTTGGAAAGTTAAAATAGTTTTCTTTTGTCATTTGCTTATCATGCTTAGATAGTCGCTTTTTCTTATTGTTATGAACTAGTTTTCTTTACATAGGGTTTTTATTTGCTTTCTTAGAACTATCCATCGATCGTTGGACCAAAAGTACTTAGGTTACCTAGTTTCAAGATTACTTAGTAGAGTTTGCTCATTAGATAGTTTTGCTTGAGTAGATTATCCTTAGATAGCTTCCTTCCTTAGTTAGATTATACTCCTACCAGCCCTTCTACCTTTGGCATATATTTTTCTACAACTCTAAGTTTACTTACCCCGGGTTGACAATTTAATTGAGGGTTTTTAGTGTGTTTTTAGTGCATATAGAACACCCATCAATTATGCTGGTTGGTTTGGATTTTAGGCCCTTAGACCAAATTGTCAATGTGTCCCTGAATGGCTTTAGGAGATGAGTTGCAACTCACCATAAAAATATAATCGGGCCTCCAATGGATGAACCGTCAGTTGTGTTGGACTCTTGACACTAAATTATAGCTAGGGGAACCCCTTCCCTATGATTCTATTTCCCAGAAAATAGTTTGTTCAAGGATATTCATAACTAGGTTTTTTCTCAATAAGGCACAATGCAATTTCTGAACTAGGGGTGGATTTTGAAGAACAATGCGTCAAGTGATTGTGGGTAGTGTGGTCATGTTGGCCTTGACCAAACACACTTTTATGGGTTGATGGAACTCAATTATGCTACTCACTTTGTATTTTATGCCCTAGACTAAATTGTCAATGTGTCCCTGCATGGCTTGAGGAGGCGAGTTGCAACTCGCCATAAAAATCTAATTAGGCCTTGGATGGATGAACTGTCAATTGTGTTGGAATTCTGACACCAAATTGCAACTATGGGAACCTCTCCCCTGTGATCTAGTTTCCTAGAAAATGGTTTATTCAAAGATGTCCAGAACTAAAATTTTGTTCAAGGATGTACATGAGTTTTACATTTAAGAAGATCATATACCTAACTAATTTTAGCTAGGGTTTTGAATTCTCAAATTTGAAAAATTGGAACTCGTGCAAATCTCTAGTTTCCTAAATCAACTTAGATTTATAAAGTCCTTGAAAAGAAGTAAAGAATTACTAATTAGAGTTGTTATGCCTAAATTCAAAATTTATAGCTTTGTTGCTTGATTTATAATATGCATGCACACCCTTAGGTTGAATTAAAAAACAACATCTATAGTTTTGAAGTGGTTATTATAGATCTAGTGATGGGTAAATAGCTAATCATTTGTGATCTTGAAGAGGGAAAAGACATTGTGAAAATAGAAAGATAATTAAATTATACATAATCACTTTTCTTTGTATTATCTAAAACATTTCTTAGGTACTATATGCTCATTATTTTTGGGCAAAGACTCCCATAGCTAAAGTCTGGAGTTATTCCTTGCACAAAAATACATTTACAAGATCACATAAACTTGTTTGGTGTGGTATAACTAGACTTCCAAGAACTTCTAGAAGTTGTAGCAACCACAATTGTATGCGCACGCGTGCACACACACACACAGATAGGTAGTATTATAAAGGGGGTTTTCCTATTATGATGTATTATATAGAGTTATGATGATTATTACTTTGTTTTAATGATGAATACATCTTCCTAGTTTTTTTCCCATGTTTCCATCTATGGAATCATGGAATTCTTACCACTTTTGCATGATGCTTCTTTACTTGTTAATTCAATTCTCTGTTTACTTGTTGTAAAGTAAGAAATAAATAATATTATTTGTATAAAGTATGGAGGTAGAGTAAGTATGGTTGTTATTTAATGCCATGTCCATGTAAGATGTATATCTTAATGTCTTGTGAGAAGCAAGTAAAACAAAATAGTTTCTTTTGGAAACATGTTTGTCTTTTGATACCATGGAAGCGAGTAAAGGAGATGAACAGGAGGTTCATTCAAAGACTCCAACAGATACATCAGGAAATACAAGGATAGTTAAAGGAGGGCCAAGCCAAGATGGGAAAGGCATGACAAGCACCAAAATTATCAGTTCCAAGACAAAGACCAGTTTGAAGTGCATATCAACAAAGTGGATAGAGAACAGAAAAATGAAGAAGTTGATCCTTACTTAATTGCTGAGTAATCTAGACTTTTGTAGGTCCCAAAGTTCTTTCAGTGGGGAGGTGTGATAAAGGTGGATCTGAGAACAATAAAAAATTTACAGTCTCAAATGATGATGAAAATGATTCCATTGCATAGAGCTCGATGATAGCTTTACAATGCAACTTGAACATAATCAAACAAATGTCATATGAGGAAGATATGGCCTTTTGATGTTTTGTCCAAACAAGGAAATCGATGATAGGGATACCACATGGCATCACTGGAAGGATGACATGTGGTAGTATTGATGGACACGTGGCAGTATAGATGCTTACATGGCACTGTACGGATGTGAGACATGGACTGTAAAGATGTTGACATGGAATGTACTGATACTCACGTGGAACTGTATGGATGATGATGTGGCACTGTACATATAACTCACATGGAAATATGACAGGTTGACGTGGTAGTATAGGTGGAAGTACGACAAGCTAATGTGGCAATATGAAGTTGATGTGGCAATATGATAGGATGACTGGGCGTATGATGACTGACGTAGCATTTCGACGTGGCGTTGGCTAGATGCTGATGTGTAAAGTGATTGTGCAACAGGTGGACCAATGAAATGATGCCACGTGGAACTCCATATTTTCTCAATATAGCCTATGTCAAAAAACTTGTTATGTAATGACCGAAGAGAATCAAACCCGTAACCTCCAGAGTAACAAACCAATGATTTAACCACCGGGCCATTAATGGGTCTTGTTATGGTTAGCCAGAACATTCTATTTAAAGCGTTATTATGTAATATACCACATAAAGTATGGTGTCAGTAGGGCTTGAACCCTCGACTGGTCTGCTAACAAGAAAACGTCCCAACCATTGCACCAACAAGCACCCTTTTCAAATCCTACGAGAATATAATATTTATGTTTTAGTTAATTTCCAACCCGAAATATAGCGGTTTGGGTGGGGTTTGCTGATGTTTCTGGTAGCTAAGGGAGATATTCACCTCCTGGATAACCTTTCTTATAGATGAATATGCCAATATGTCAAAGGAAAATCATTGAAATAAATAAAGAATCCCCAAAAGAATTATATTGATCTAGAAGTAAAGTTGGCTCCACAAGAATAATATAAACAAAATAATAGTTTCTAGAAAGGTCAGGTCGGCCCTTCCAGAAAATTCATTGGACAGGTTATTATAAATAAGGGTGACACCTTCCTCATTTGAAACACTCTCTCACTCATCTATAGTGCAAGTTTGGTGGAGAGAGCTACATCTGCAGCTGCAACTGCAATAGGAAGGATGGCACAAGTCTGGTTGGGATTTATCTTATCTCTTGGTGATGTGTTGGTGAAGGCCAACTACCCTAGAACTCTAGCTAGGGTTTGTTGCCATATTGTTGGTGGTACGCTAGTGGAAGCTAGACACCCTAGCACTCTGGATAGGGTGTTCTACGTCTATTGTGTTGGATTCTTTCTTGTTGGTTTTCTCTAGTGGATAGAGCTTGTTCTTGGTTATTGTTTCTTGGCAATGATATTCTCTATAAGAGGGTTGTTGGGTTTTCTCCCCTTGTGTAGAATGGTTTCTCGGGATGTATATGTTATGATCAGGGGTGGCATGAGTAGGTGCCTATGGTTGGGTGGTGATGGTGCAACATCTCCTATGGAGAAACGAGCATGCAAAAGAATTTCAAATTGCTATGGTAAATCTAATGTTAATGTAATTAACAAAATTTCAATAGGGTTCAAACCCCTGACCTCCACTACATAATCTCATTGAATTTTCCATTGCACAACAACATGGACATATTTCCAAGAAATCTAAGATGAGTTCTATTGTACAAGTGAGTCTTGTGCTAGAACTCTAATCTGAGTTCTATTTTATGAGAGAGCTCATGTGCCAAGGAGCTTAGAGTCTAGTCCTTTTTGTATGCTGTAATTCAGTGCCCTTGGGCCTCTATGGGAGTCATAGGGTGTTTATAGTCAAAAGTATAAATTTTCTGAGGCAGAGCAGATGGTGACAGTTACACCTGAGGTTATGCAGAAGAACACAAAGTCAGTCCTAGGATGGGTCAATATGTAATGTAGTTCCATTTAGCATATTTGGAACTATATAGTGTTTACGGTCAAAAGTTTTAGTTTTCAGAGGCGAAGATGATAGTGACATCCACACTTAAGTTTTCTGTAGTGGATCAGAAGGTCCTTATTGACAAATCCTTGTAAGTCCTAGGATGAGACAATGAGCCACATGTTGTGAGACTTCTTTGAGAAGGAGGATAGACACTTTATGTTAGAGCCTTTTTCCCTTGTAGACCAATCCTAGGATGGGAGAATGAAGTCTTTGAAAATAATAACTAATGAATAATATCGTGGATTAAGCGAGCCCGGAGACATAGCCAAAATATTTGATGAACTCTGTTAACAACTTGTGTAATGTACCATTTGACTTGTTGTTTTTACTTCACTTCATGTCAACATTTTAATTCTGCAAGTTAATTATGCAAATTAATGACATTTGGTAAAGTAAATGGATTCACATGATAGATGCAAATATTCAATAACAATCATAATTCTTGAATCAGGTTGGATTTTAATGTATTCTTATGAGTTAAATTGACATCCAAGGATTTTTTAGATCAAGTGGTATCAAAGCAAGTCTGGTAGGTATTTGCAAGTGAATCCAAGCAAGGTGAAGGCACACTTGAAGAATTCTAGTCTAAAAGTGAAGATCTTGGTTGTAAAAAGAAAACCATGGGAAAAGAATCGAAGCGATAATGAATTCAAGAGATCGAAGAGATCAACTAGAGTATTTATACAGAGAATGTTGATTTGAGAAGGTTGTTGCACATATCAAAAGATGAGAAGCGAAAGTTGCAACTTCAGTTACAAGCCAAAAAATAGGTTTTGGTAAAGTTCCATAGTGAGGAAGGATTAAAGAAGCCATCCTTCACACAAGATCTGGAAATTTTTTATGAGGTATGCAATAGAAGTAATTCTTCAATTTCACATTCTTCCCATCAAGATGATTCTTTTGGTGCATTTGAAAGGCACACTAAAGGTGTTGGGTTGAAATTTCTAATGAAAATGGGATATGAAGGAAAAGGCCTTGGAGTTAATGGTCGAGGTATAATTAATCCCATAAAAGTGGTAGAACAACCTCATTATGCAGGATTGGGTTATGGAAAAGACAAAGTTGGAGAATGCTCCAAAACAATCTAAGTTAGTGCAGAAAGAATGCTCGCAAGTTGATGTCTCATCACACCATGATGGTGACAGTGATTTCAAGTCATCTCCAAAGAGATATGAGCATTTTGAAGGACAATCTAAGTCAATCTATCCTCATCAAGTCTTCACTAAAGACAACCATGAAAAACATCATGATGACTTAAAATATTTCTTTGATTATAAGAAGAATAATCATGCAATTCAAACCTTGTGGAGTATGTACCCTTGAACTTTTTGTCGATCACCTAACCATTGTGTGGCCAAGTGTCGAAAGAGGAAATATTTGTACAAGAAGTTGATCATGTCCACCGAAAAGGAGGAAATACATGAATAATACCTTCCAAGTCCACATGGAAATAAGGGATCGTTGTCTAAGAGAATGGTCAAGAATTATTTCACTCATTGCAATATGAGTGGACATTGAATGGAGAAGTGTTGGAAACTTCATCCAAAACTTCATTCAAAGAAATTCAAGGAATTTGTGAAGGCACCTACAAAGAGACAGGTAGTAACATCAATTGAGGTTGATGATTTTGATGAGAAGTTTGAGAAGGAATTCTCTCTGATGGTTTGTCTTGGTAGTAAAGTGTATGATGACATTGAAGCATGGTTTGTGGATAGTGGATCATCTTGCCACTTGATGGGAATGAGGTCATTGTTATTTATCTTTTCAGAGATGGATTCAGACTGTTATGTGGGTTGTGGAACTAATACCCTACATGCAGTGAAGGGGGTTGGGTGTGTGAGATTCCATCTAGAGTTAGGAGGATCTTTGGAGATGGCAGAGATGTTATTTGTTCGAGAGATAAAGGTAAATTTTCTCTCAGTATCATCTTTGGAGGATGAGGGATATGGAGTTGTGTTCCAACATGGAAAAGTGCTCATATATCTAGAGATAGCTACATAAGACACAAAAATAGTGCTTGGTGTCAAATATGAGAGGTTATACAGGTTTCTAGGAAATCCTGTGCTTGGATCTAGTGGATTGTTGGATTCAGTGTCAGTGTCAGTTTTAGAGATAGGCAATTGCGAGACTTCTTCCAGTACTATCAAGAGAATAATTCCATGAGGAAGTCCACCTATCCATGGAATATTCCATTAAGGGGAAGAAACCTAAAGTGGAACATTCATGGTTATCATTTTTGAATAGCCAAGTTTAGCATGCATATGTAGCACCTCCAAATCATTTTTCCATTGTTTTAAAGTAGGAAAGAAATAATCTTATTTGTATGAAGTATGGAGGTAGATTACTTATTAAAAGAGTGAAATAAGTAGAAATGATTGTTATTTAATGCCATGTTCATGTAAGATGTATATCTTAATGCCTTGTGAGAAGAAAGTCAAACAACATAGTTGCTTTTGGAAACATGTTTGGATTTTTATTTCAGGGAAGCGAGTAAAGGAGATGAACAAGAGGCTCATTCAGAGACTCCAATAGATACATCAAGAAGTACAGGGAAAGTTAAAGGAGGGCCAAGCCAATATGGGAAAGACATCACAAATACTAGAATGATTAGTTTCGAGATAGAGATTAGTTTGAAATGCATATCAACAAAGTGAATAGAGACAAGAAAAGTGAAGAAGTTTATTCTTACTTAGTTGATGAGTAATCCATACTTTTGGAGGTCCAAAAGTTATTCCAGTGGGGAGGTGTGATCCAGGTGGATCTGAGAATACTCAAAAATTTACATTCTCGAATGATGATGAGAATGATTACATTGCATAGAGCTCGACGAGAGATTTCCAATGCAACTTGAATGGACTCAAATGGACATTGTATGAGGAAGATATGGCCTTCTGAAGTTTTGGACAAATAAGAAAAATGAAGACAGGGATGCCACGTTGCATCACTGGAAGGATGACACATGGTAGTACATATGCTAATGTGGAATTGTACAGATGAAACGTGGATTGTACATATATTGACATGGATTGTACATATGTTGAAATGGCAATGTATGGATGATGACGTGGCATTGTATAGACAACTGATATGGTAGTATGATAGGTTGACATGGAAATACAGGTGGTAGTATGATAGGATGACATGGTAATATGATTGGGTGTACAACGACTGACGTAGTAGGTTGATGTGGCACTGGTTAGACGTTAATGTGGTATGTGACTGGGAAACATGTGAACCAGTCAGAAAGTGACATGTGGACCAATGAAATGATGTCACGTGGCACTCCGAATTTTCCCAAATGGCCTATGTCAATTTATTTTTTATGTAACGACAAAAGGGAATCGAACCAGCAACCTCTGGAGTAAGAAACCAATGAATTAACCACCAGACCATTAATGGGTCTTGTTATGGTTAGCCAAAACATTCTATTTAAAGTGTTAGTTATGTAATATACCACATAAAGTATGGCATCAACAAGGCTTGAACTCCCGACTGGTCTGCTAAAAAAAAAATGTCTTGACCGTTGCGCCAACAAGCATCCTTTTGGAAGCTTAAATGAATATAATATTAATTTCTTAGTTAGTTTCCAACCCAGAATATAGCAGGTCGGGTGGGGTTCGACCCCCTGACCTCTTCTATACAAACTCAATGCCTTTGCCATTGCATGACAACATGGCTATGTTTCCAGGAACTCTGAGCCGAGTTCTATTATACAAGTGAGTTTTGTGCTAGAACTCTGAGCTGAGTTATATTGTACGAGAGAGCTCATGTGCCAAGGAGCTCAGAGCTGAGTCCTTTTTGTATGTTGTAATTCAATGCCCTTGGGAATCTATGGGAGTCATAAGGTGTTTATAGTCAAAAGTCTCATTTTCCGAGGCAGAGC
The DNA here is from genome assembly GCA_000966675.3 of Picea glauca. Lineage (NCBI taxonomy): Eukaryota > Viridiplantae > Streptophyta > Pinopsida > Pinales > Pinaceae > Picea > Picea glauca. The sequence goes on along the minus strand of JZKD02S0455901.1, from coordinate 233,775 downwards.
TGATGGTGACAATTACACCTGAGGTTGTGCAACATAATAGAAAGTCAATACTAAGATGGGTGAATCTGTAATGTAGTGTCATTGAGCATATATCGAACTATAAAGTGTTTACAGTCAAAAGTTTCAATTTTTCGAGGTGAAGATGATAGTGACATCCACACTTGAGTTTTCTGTAGTGGATCAAAAGTTCCTTATTGAGAGAGCCTTGTAAGTTCCAGGATGAGACAATGAGCCACACATTGTGAGACCTCTTTGAGAAGGAGGATAACCACTTTATGTGAGAGACATTTTCCGTTGTAGACTAGTCCCGAGTTGGGAGAATGAAGTATTTGCAAAGAAGAATTAATGAAGTGGTTCATGGATTAAGTGAGCCTGGAGACATAGCCAAAAGATTTGATGAACTCTGGTAACAACTTGTGTAATGTGTCATTTGACTTGTTGTTGTTCTTACTTCACTTCATTTCAACATTTTAATCCTGCAAGTTAATTTTCCAAATTAATGAATTTTGGTTAAGTAAATGGATTCACATGATAGATGAAAATAGTCAATACCGGTCATAATTACCGAATCATGTTGGATGCTAATGTATGCTTATGAGTTAAATTGACATCTAAGGATTTTTCGGATCATGAGGACAACACTTGTTTGAAGGGGAGGGGCATGTTAATCCCTAGACAAAGTCCCATGTTATGTATAAAACCCCTTATTAAGCCCCTTATTGAATTATTTAATTTATGATGTTACATTTGTATGTAGGCTATAACCCTTCATTGCACCCTTTCATTATAATTGTACCATTTGTCTCCTATATATATACCAAGGAGACCTAGTCTTAATATCATAATCTCATCTTGTACATTCAAGATATTGTAAAAGGAGGTTTCCCCCTCGAAGTGGAATATTACTCATTGACTTTTTTATCATTCTCAAGCCATTGGTTCATAACACTAAGCTAAGTTAAAGTGTCATTGTAGAGGTTGTTTTCTTAGAAGGTGTTATTTGCGCTTAATGTGTTTTTTTAAATATGATATATTTATGTGTTCACATGCGAACATGGTAAAAGTAACAAGAAATGACTTACTTGGAGGTTGGAAAGAATAGTCTAAAGGCACTACAAATTAACCATTTTTCTCTAGGGAAGGAAATTTGTAGTAACTTTGACTTGAAGTTTGAAAAGAATGATTTTGAATACATGGAATTGCAAACATGACATGTTAATATTGTAGTAGGCGTATCAAAGGGTGTTGAATCCATTTTTGCATCAAAAACAACGATTTCATCAAATACAAAATTGCAATTTCAACAAAAATCGTCAAGTTAAATTCTAGTGATGGTAAACAAAAAAATTTAAAAACCTAGAATGTTTAACCTTCTCCCTGACTTAAAAAAAGACAAAATAACAAAACAATGAATAAAATAATACAATATACATACCATCTTCAACATCCAACATAGTATATATTCTATTCTCATTATTTATTTCTTCCATATAACTAATTAAACATTTATTTACTATTTAAATTTATAATGACACACATACCATTCCATTTTATAATACTTTTTGAACTATCTATCTTAAGCTTCTATTTAAATTTATAATGACACACATACCATTCCATTTTATAATACCTTTTTGTCCTATCTATCTTAAGCTTCATTGAACCCAAGCTTATTTTCATTGTACACAATTAACTAATTAAGTACATTTCGCCCTCAACCATACACATTTTATATGAATAATTAAAATAAAAATAAATACGTATAATTATTATTTTTTAATATAAAATATCAAAATTAAAATTAATTATATAAATAATTAAACAAGTTATTCAAAGTTCTATAGGAACATTAAATAATATGAAAATGAAAATGATCTTGTTTCACATAATTAACGTTTTTAGTCAAATGTGAATCATTTCAATTTCACAAAATGCATTCAATATAATATAATATGAAGTGGCCCTATTTTTAGTAGTACATATAGATTATCATTAATATTTATGATCTTTTTAAATTTTTTATCACTAATAATTCAATAATTCATTGGGTAGTGTAATTAATAATTCATTGGGTACTGTAGTTAGTAGTCGTTTCAATTTCACAAAATGCAATCAATATAATATGAAGTGGCCCTATTTTTAATACTACATATAGATTATCATTAATATTTATGATCTTTTAAAAATTTTATTACTAATAATTCATTGGGTAGTGTCATTTCTATCGTAGAAAAACTTTTTCCCCTATAAACATTGACTTCCTTGGAAGAAACGAGGACTCTTCTAGAGTAATCCTAGTTTTAAACGACGAATCTTCTAGAGTAATCCCAGTTTTAGTCCCGAAAGACCCAATAAGAATAAACAAAATCTGGAATGAACATCATTCCAATGAAAACAATAATCAAAGGATCAAAAGTTCATATTAGCGAATGTCAAATGAATAGAATTAACTTCAGTACTTGTGGCTTTTGGGTCGAGTAAAGACATTACTAGATACTTGAATAACTGCTCCAAATTTTATAATGGCATGCCAAACTAGACCATCAATTTATTGTTGATTACCATGAGCAAATCGACTCATCTATTCAATATATTTCTTAACCCAAAGCAAAAGGTTTTTTCTCACGCCACTACAATTTGTCGATATGCAACAAAAGGAAAGGATAGCATGATGATGCCTCTATAATGTTTTATTAACATTATGGTTTACTCTATATTTCCCTCCACCCTCACCCTCATATATGAGGGTGGGGGTGCGAAATGTTTTACTCTATATTTCCCCCTGAGGGTGAGGGTGGGGGTGGTGGTGAGAAATTTTTTACTCTATATTTCCCCGCACCCCCACCCTCAGCCTCACCCTCATATAGGGTGGACGTGGGGGGAAATATAGAGTAAAACATAACCCTCATATCCCCACCTTCATATATGAGGGTGGGGAGGGTAGGGGTGGCAGGGAATATAGAGTAAAACATAATGTTTTACTCTATATTTTCCTCATATATGAGGGTGGGGGGAAATATAGAGAAAAACATAATGTTTTATTCTATATTCCCCCCCACCACTGTTTTACTCTATATTTACCCCCATCCCAGTGGGGGTGGAGGGAAAGGGTGGGGGTGGAGGGGAATATAGAGTAACACATAACCCGCATATCCCCACCATCATATATGACAATGGGGTTGGGGGGAAATATAAAGTAAAATATTATGGGGTGGGGGAAATATAGAAACTACAAGGAAAAGACCCTTTAGCAGAGGTTATAGCAGAGGATTTTAGTGTTAAAAATTTGACAAAAATTGTCAAAAAAACCTCTGCGAAAACATTCATTTTTGGTAGCAGATGGTTTTGCAGAGATAATAACGAAACTTCATTATAACTAAAAAATATGGGCAGGCAGAGGTTGTAGCAGATGTTTTTCCATGCAATGCACTTCATAGATCATACGCATCGATGCACTTAAACCATTAACGCATCGGTGCCTACATTGCACAATAGGCACCAGACAAGTCCTAAAATATTGGAGCCTCGGTGCGTTTATACAAACTACAACTTGGTGCTTTAATAAAAACAACGCACCAGTTGAATCTATGATATCGAGTGTCGATGCATTCTTGAACTTAAAGCCTCAGTGCTCACATGTCAACCAAAGCACTGGGGTTGTCCAAGAAATATGGGTCTCTGGTGCTCTTATAAACATAAACGCACTAGTGCCTTAATAGGAATAAAGCACCGGGTAAATCAATGATAACATACACCGGTGTGTTAAAAAACAAACAGGACTGATGCATGATGTCGAGAAGGATCTGATTCAGACTCGTGAAAGAGAAGCACCAATGCACTTATAAATTGAACGCACCGATAAACCGTATTATTATTATTATTATAATTTTTGGTTGAAATATTATTAATATCAGTGCCTTTTCAATTTATGTCAACACCGGTGCGTATTATGTTACAACACCAATGCGTGTTATAATTAAAGGCACCAATGCTTTTTATCATTGAATGCACTGGTTGCCATTTTCTCTTTTTAGAAGCATCGACCTGTGCAGTGCACAATTATTGTTATTTTTTAATTCCATTGTTTATCATAAAATTGACATATATCTTATAATAATATTCATATAAATTAAATTTTGATTAGTGTATTTGGATATGATGTTTGGATTATCTTGTTATATCATCAATGTCCATATCTTCTCGTTATAATATTTAATCATCCATGTATTTATTCAGCGATGTAACATTTCACAAGAACATTGGACAACACAAAATAATAAAACAAAACATATTTTATTATATATGAATAAAAGACTCTTTGTCATACAAAATGGGACCCTTATTGGTAACCCCTTGTCTTTCAATTGGGACAGTACTTTGTCCATTACATTCAACAAAATGTTTGATTTTAAGAGACAATTATTCCAAAAAATACAACTTCTTGAATGGATATCTAAATATATTGATCATCATTCTTTGTAACTCCTTATTGGTAACCCCTTGTCTTTCAATTGGGACAGTACTTTGTCCATTACATTCAAAAAAATGTTTGATTTTAAGAGACAATTATTTCAAAAAATACAACTTCTTGAATTGATATCCAAATATATTGATCATCATTCTTCATTTGATTTGTTGTCAAACGTGCTCGAGCTACTTCCATGACTTGGGTTATTTGGTCGAATGTTTTTTTGATTGGCTCGATTGTTTTTCTCTTCTTCAAATGATTCCATCTACAAAAATAAAAATAAAGTGTAATAAGTGTATCTACATTGGTGAGAATAATGAAAATTGAAATAAATAATATACATGAATATAAATTGAAAAACGACATACCATAGCAAGAATCGAGTCCTGAATGATACACATTTTTTCAAAACAAAATTTCATGCCTTCTATCAACAACTCTTTTGATGACACATTTCCGTACTTTGTTTCCTGCAGTTTTAATATAACCCATAATAAATTGTAGATTTAATATAAAATATTTTTTTTGTTCCATTAATTATAAAATGAGAGAACTAAAACAACATAGATACTTAGAAATTTTAAAATTAATTTTTGATATACCAACATATACTCACAACCCTTACTTAGCTCAATGCCAATCAATTCTTGCGATGGCTCTTCTTTGTATATTAGCACCTATTTGAAGACATTCAAGGATGGTTGTTGTAAACAACTTAAAATATACAAAAATGAAATCTTAAGTTAATTTTATAAGGAAATAACAATTACTCACAAACTTTGCTATCAATCCTTTTCTTCCTTGTCCTCCTATTTTATGTGTTGAATGAGTTCCATTTTGTTTTCTTTTCTACAAGAAAATACTTGAAAATTAATAATTAATGATAAATTATTTATTTATATGTACCTAATAGAAAAATTCAATGATTTCATAAATTTGAAGCACGTTGTTGTTGAGATGGCTCCTCTTGCGATGCAATTATGTCCATTTCTTTTACCATCTTTTTGTACAATTTTTTCGACATTCCCACTGACATATTGCAGATATCAACTCGTTGATCCTTTCAGATTTTCATAATCTTCCTGAAAAAATGTAACATGACAATTAAATATTTTTATATTGATATATGAAAACTAAATATAACAAGATTGATATTAATAAATTAGGAATGATTTGTAGTAATATATAAATAATCTAGAAAATAATTTTTAGGCATATTACTTTTTGAATGATTCTTTTTTGTTGTTGCATGTTTTTTCTATTGCAGGTCTAACATGTCTCGTTGACCGTTGCTCTGGAAATGCTTCTTGTAGTTTAGATATAACTTGGTTCTTCGAATCATTGGATTGATTTCTATATTATAAGTGGAAAGTACATCTATACGTTCATTCCACTATATCCCTCATAGTTTTGTAAAAGTTTTTCCCCCTTTCATTAACTTCCAACACCACTCTAGATGAGTTAATGACCAATTCATCATCATTTACATATTCTATAATTTTGTTTTCTTAGGACGAAATTCCGTTCCTTCATTGTTGGTCCGAGTTGTAGAACATTAAACATATGTGAATTAATAGATTATTTTGAATATGTTATCTAATATTTTTAAGTAAAAAAATAATGAAAATTAAAAAAAAAACTCATATTGAATAGAATTTTTTCATTCACCTGGTTCATCCTTTTGCAATTTTTCTATCAAGATTTTACGCTCTTCTGCACTTAGATCACAAATAATCTTATCGAGCTTCCTCATTTTATGTCTTTGTAGGACACACACTAACCAATACATATTAGTTAAACTTACATATAGTTCAAACATATTAATTTTTTATAGAATTTACAAAGAACTTTCCTTTTTAACATATTAATTTTGTATAGAATTTACAAAGAACTTGCCTTTTTGTTCCTTTCTGGATGTGCTATCTTTGTATCCATCATAATTTTTGTTACTTGAAATATTCTCGTACATTTTTTTTTATCAATACACAATTTGTACCATTCAATATAGAAGATATTAAATATATTTTATAAATAAATCACATGATTTTCACCAAAAAAAAGTATCCCAGTGCATTGTATTAATATTAAAGCACCAATGTGTTACATGTTATCAAACACACCGCTATAAAAAAGATTTAAAAGAACAATAAATTAGAGGGGTGCGCAATATATCGTTAACAACATCGATGCGTTTAATGTTAAAAATGCATCGATAAAAAAGATTTAAAAAAATAAATAAATTACAACGGTGCGATAAGTATCGTTAACAACACCGCACCAATTGAAAAAAACAAAAAACAAAAATATCATAAACAAATAAATTTACACATCCATGAACAATTTTTTTAATTATTTGTGGCATAGTTGGTGTGTTTGTATCTGTAAGTGCACCAGTGTGTTATATTACATAAGACACACCAATTACCCGAAAATATTTTTTAAAAAAAGTGACAGGGCTGAGAGGGTTTGGATTCAATGCATCACATGTCAAATGCCTTTTATATGGAAACATAAACCCATTAAATCTAAAAACCTAAAATGAAAAGCTATAATTATGAAGTGATAGAGGGATTTAAACCCTAAGTTGAAGTTTTGCAGTCACACAAACAAGAAGAAGCAAGGGTTTAAGGTAAGTATGCATTTTTTTTTTTTTTTAATTTTTTTTTTTCCTGAATCGCAAAACCCTTCGATTTTTTATTTTTTGAATAATTTTGTTTCTCCAAAAAGGTTTTGAATGAATTACCATAGCCTTCCAATTTTTATCTTCAGAATAACTCTACTTTCAAAAGTATTGATCTGTTGCTCCACAATGCTCCCCTGTATGTCTCTCTTGCAAATATGTACCCTGTAAATTTTGGCAAAATAATAAAATACTGAATAGATTAATACCCATGAAAGAATTAATGAAAATTGTTTTAAATGGATCACCATAGTTACCTTCAAATTATGATCTTATGAATAAATCCTATTGTTCTAAAGTATTATGTTTCTCCACAATGCTCCCCATTATGGCTCTCTTGCAAATCTTTCCACTGTACATTTTGGTAAAATAATGAAATAGTGAATAGGTTTTTACTATTTAAATGACTTAATGAAATTAGATTTTAAATTCTCTCTCATTTTTCAATTGTAAAAAAACAAACTCGCATTTTTTATTTTATTTTCGAAACTTCGGTGCGTATATTACTTTAAGGCATCGATGTTGATATGTATACGACGCACCAGTGCGTTTTAAAGTTTTGTAGCATCGATATTGGATAATTATTTTTTATTATTATTTGAATTCATGGGACCGGTGAGATGCGTATATAAACGTCCGATGCTTTACAATGTTATAGATGAACCAATGCATGTTTGTTACAGTAACACACCGTTATGTTTTCAAAGTTATTTGAATTTTTATTTGCACACAAAATAACATATTCATCTTAAATTATTTTTGTTGATGCATCCACATGACTTGTAGTACATCATAGTATAGATTTTGCACTATAATTCGTCTCATTCTTAAAAATAATTCACTGTTGGTTTTTCTCAAATGTAGGGAGATAAGCTTACAATATCAAATGGCCAATTTTTCAAATTCCATCATGTTCCATATTTCTCAAATTCCATCACGGAGTTCTCCCTTTCCATCTCGAGTAAGTTCAGATTTTATTTATATTTCGATTATCTAGTGGAATTTATTTTTGTTACCCATGCGAATCTGAATAAAAATGTATCCAAAGTTGTAGGATTCTGATTCCGAATCAAGTTCATATGCAGATAATATTCCAATACCAATTCAAAAATGTCGAAAACTCTTATCAGGAGCAACATACCGCAAACAGTTGGTAGATGAAAATGGACAACCACTTTACGTTGCCAATAGTAGCATGCCATCTTCTGGCTGCAATCCTAGGCCAACGATGGAAATAATTGTTTTGCATAATGTGATTTGAACAAACCAATTGCATTGTGCTTACTAATATTATCGATGTACTAATATTCAATGTTTTTGAAATTAGGATTATAGTGATGATGAACGACCTACCTATCATCTTCCGTTGCACCCGAATACAATGTAAAATCAAGAGAAGGTTGCAAGAAAAGCACAAGTCAGAGAGGAAGCATACCAAGAATAGTTGAATCAACCACCTATTCAATTCCCACTATGTCCAGATTCACCAATTAGGAATGACTACAACAATAGTAGTTCTTCACAAGTTGGCAATGGATTCAATGAAATAGAAGTTGGTATGGATGATTATTTACGGGATACAACTGCCATGTAGACAATGTTGTTAGATGAATTTTAGAACGATGAGTGAGGGGATGATGCTCATATCACTGTTACCTTATTCGAAAGTCACAAATCTGCTTCCACCACCCCTCTCTTTGGACCTAGCTAGTAAAATTCTACCCAATTGGGGACAAAAATGTTACTGTACAACTTGAAAGCAAAGTTTGGCATGTCAAATGCATGTTTCTCGACAATATTGAGGTAACTGATAATCATTAAGTCCATTATAATTTGATAAATCTTGTCACACAATCAACATTAAAAGAGATCGATTTTATGAACGTTAAATAACATTGTACATTTCTATTTCCCACTAACTGCAGGTTATTCAAAGATAAGGTTCTTCCGAGTGATAATGTCTTTCTCGGTAGCTGCAAAGAGGAAAATAAAATGTTGAAAATATTGGGTGTTGAGTACATATCATATCATGCATGTTTGAATGATTGTATTCTATATAGAGAAGAATATGCAAACAAAGAGATATGTTTGAAATGTGGGCATTAAATATATCATAAATAAAATAAAAAGGGTAAATCACATGGTCCTCCTCATAAGATATTCAGGCACATGCCTATAATCCCAAGGATTCAAAGTCTCTTTCGTTGCAAATAATTAGCTATGTTACAGGGATGGCATGCCTAAAAAAAAGTGAGATGAGATTTATGTGAATCCCAACAGATTCAATAGCCATGAATCAGATAGAGGATACATGGCCCAAAAAATTCAAGGATGAAGTGCGAAGTCTACAACTCAAAATAGCCATGGATGGAGTCAACCCATATTCCCTCCAAAACACCAAATACTCTATTTGGCCTGTAGTAGTGATCAATCACTATATCCCCCTATGGTTGTCCGTGAAGAATGAACATATTATGTTGGTTCTTATAGTCCCTAGTAGAAGAAAAGTGAAGAATATGGATGTCTACCTACAACCATTGGTAGATGAATTGAAGGAATTATGGGAAGGGATACATCCATACGATGTATGAAGACCCATCACAACAGAGAGAAATTTTACGTTGTATGGCATATGTTCTTACACCACACATGATTATCCAGGATTAGGAGTTTGCTCTGGTAAATTACATGTTTATTGATTTGTTTATATACGTAACAATATTTTTTGGCATATTTAATTTGTTGCTATTGTTCTAGACTTTGACGCTAACATGTTCTATTGTATACATTAATAATTTCGCAAGTCTTTTAACAAAAGGCTATTATGGATGTAAATTTTGTGGACCTTCTTTAAAGGCTAGGTGGTCCAACCACCTACGAAAGCCAGTGTATGACTGCTCCAGGGTATTTCTCCCAGAACAACACCCTTATAGAAAAGCAACATCTGCTTTCAATGGTAAACTAGAGAGATCCCAAAGGCTTGCAATAATGACACCAACAAAATGGCTTAGATCATATAAGAGAGAGAAGGAGAAGGAGATTACAAAATATTCAATTCAAATGGGGAGCCTATGTTCGATGATTTAGAATTATTCGAAACCTATGTTGAGAAATCACCCATTAGGATGAAGAGGAAATTTGTCTTTTATGAGCCCTCATATTGGGAGAATCTTAAGATTTCCCACTTACTAGATCCCATGCATATATTTAAACATGTTTCATCTTCTTTATGGAGGCACATATCATCAAAATAAAGTGGCACATTGGTTGTTAAGAGAGATCTTATTTCTTCAAAAAGTAAAAAGAAACGTTGGCCAAGAAAATAAAGTAGAAGAGAGGTTGGTCCCTCTTGGTCTTTCAAAGAAGGTGATGTCCCATGGATATTGACGAAATTTGATCTTTATTTGACAAAAGAAGTTATATTGGGTTCAAAGGTGCCTTCTTTATATGAGTCTTCACTACGACGCAAATTCATTGTGGAATACCATTTGTCGGGGTTAAAATCACATGACCATTTGAACCTTCTAAGAGCACATATGTAAAAAACATGATTTTATTATTTGTTTTATAAATTCATGTGATGTGATAAAACATAATTAATTTTGTATATGTTTACTTTGTAGTGTCATTATCCTTTGCTTGTGTGTGGGTGTGTGAACCATGACTTCCCCCAGGACCTACGACGTGCCATATCTAAATTATCTGCATTTGTACGTTGGATCATATCAAAGGAGATTCATATGGCTAGCATTCCATGGTGGTGTCAAGAGATAGCTGATATTGTTTGTATGTTTGAGAAGGAAATGCCGACGAGTTTCATGGACTTTCAAGTTCATCTTCTAATTCACCTAGTATATGAGGTTGAATTAGTCGGAGTGGTCTCCTGTCATTGGATGTTCTTCTTAGATAGGTACATGAAGAAATTGAAAGGATTTGTTTGACAAAGGGAAAAACCAGACGATTTGTGGTAGAGGGGTACATATCATATGAGTCTTTTTATTATTCCAGTGAGTACATCAAGCGGATCAACAACACACCAGGTGTGGTGATTTGGGACCATGAAAGGGATGAAGACAAAAGATAAGGGGAGATTAAGAAAACGTACAGAAAAAGGTGCTTGATAAAGAGTAAGTGACTTATCGTTTGTCAAATTTCTACACAGTAACTATTCACACTAAACTTCATAATGTATATTTTGATCTAATACTACTATATGTCAGTTTGATTTCATGAATATATATATATATATATATATATATATATATATATATATCAACAAATTCAGACATTGATGGCATCAATAAATTCATTCTTTACAATTCAAAGGCAACACAACTGTGGGTCGCATTGTACGAACATAAGAGGAGGAAATGGGACAGTGACAGGAAAGAATTTATACAGTTGAATGGTAGAAGCATGCCTTATCTTGATCATTTAAAATAAAATATGCCAGTGATATGCCCCAACAGTTGGGTTTTTGACCAAGTCAGAGAGAAATACAGTGCATCTGGTCGTTTCCCACGTGCTGGAGAGGATGCACTAAACATAGGGATTGGGTGCAACAACTCGGTAATAATCTATTTATGTACATTTTCTAACATTTAAGTGCACCTTTTAACTATAGAATCTATATTTTATATTTTATTGGTAGACTTATTAGGCACATGACACTGTGATTTTTTCACTTTTTTATAGGTGCATTTGTTCCCATCTATGTGGGCATATGGACATCATTTTCGCATAGAGGATGTTGAAGATGCACGCATGACACAAGACTGTGGAGTGGAAGTCGAGTTTGACCAATCTAGTCGTGCTAGCCACCACGATCAAAACCTAATACGAGGGACGTTAGGTTATGTTGGAAAGATACAATAGATCATTCAGGTGGACTACTCTTCTTTCGAATGTGTTATTTTTAGGTGCAAGTGGTAGGGCACCTTTGATTGGAATAATGTAAAGGAATATAGTGATAGTGGGTTGATATGTATCAACTCTAGAAAGATGTGGAATGAAGCTAAGGAGCTTTATTTTTTCCCAAAACACTAAACCAAGTGTTTTTTAACCCAAATGTGTTGGATAAGGATTGGTGGTTTGTATTAAGACATGACCCTAGATCAAAACATATTTTTGAGAACAACAGTGTTATCATCCCAAGCGAGAAGATAATGAGGGTGATGGAAAGAAAGAGTGATATGTACACGTTTTATTTCATCTTTAATACTGCTGTTGTATATTTTTGTTCTATTGTTTATTTCGTTAATTAAATTGTTTTTTATTCATCTTCTGACAAAGGGAATGTTAAGTTAATTATAACAAATCTTTGAACAATTTTAGTTGGTTAGCAATCAATTTGATGAATAATTTGTTTTCCTTTCAAATTATTTGTGATTGCATGGAACGATTGTTATTTGAACATATTTATATGTCGTTGCATATATTTTAAAAAAAATTAATCTTTTTTAAGTATTTCGAATTGTGAAATCTTGAAAAATGTTAAATGTCCAGTTGAACTTTTAATGGGATATGAAATTCTACTTTTTATCTTGATATAATTATATGTAATGAAATGGTTGATATGCATGTTTAATAGTACAAGGTTTTTTAGGACATGTTAACATGATGATTCAAAAAATGAGTTTATATTCATTTATTTTGTAGATTTAAAAGTAAGATTAACAAAAAATGTGGTTTACAATTAAAAAAATAAATTTATAACATGATTTTGTGATAATTTGGTTTTTAACTAAAGTAGTGTTTGTCAGTTTACATACTTTTATCATTTATTTTGAAAATATTTATAGAATTATGCCGCCAATGTTGAGTAAAACCACAATTAATGAAGTAATTTAAAATTTGATAGCAATAAACTTATGAAATAATGAAAAAAATAACAATAGGAAGATTTGCATCCATAAAATTTTAAAGACAATAGAATGCTTATCATTGGAGATCATAACTTTTTATAATAACAATTTTTAGTGTAGAAGAGTCTATTAAAAAAGAGTAAGTAATACAGTGGAAAATAATATTTATTCATATGTAATTTGTTTTTTGAATTTTTTTTTAGTTAGAATGAATATGTATAATGAACTATCTATGCAATTATAGTTTCAATTTTACAATTATAGTTTCAACCATATTAAACTTTGTAATTTATAAAAATAAACATGACGATGATAACCACCTTATAACAAACATAAACAACATCTAAAATACACATTTATATTTGCTAGCTAACATTATCTAATTATATATACCTCTAACACATATAAACACCATTAATTAGCTAGCACACATATCTAATAATTTAACCAGGCATCATCATTGTGATCACATCTAACAAAAGACAAGCATTTTCTGACATCATCATCACACGCATCAAACAAGCATCATTTAACATATACATCTATCAAGCACGTTTAACATTAAACATATCTAACATGACCTAAGAATGTACACATCAACATCAACATATAAATTAATTAAGTATATCATCATGATCAACAGAAAAAATGCATGTCTAATGAACAATGTTATAACATACACATCTATCAAGCACATTTAACAAACATATCTAACATGACCTAACAAGTCAAATAACGACTATAAGATATTTGGTCCAGCCGGTGGGATAATCTGCATGTCTACAATAGTAGTGGAGGCCTCGTCTGTAGTGGAAGATGATTGATGATGAATAGGTCATGCCTGCTCATCTAGGTGAGGTGAAAGAGGAGGATGAAGAATAGGTCCAGCGTGCTTATCTAGGTGAGGTGAAAGAGGAGGAGGAGGAGGAAGAGGATGTGGAGAAGGATGATCCCGACCACCCTCATCAATCGATGGGGTACTGGACGAACATTCCGTATTGGAAGAAGAGTTGTGTCCTATCATAGGGAGCCCTCCTTGCTGCTAGTATCATGGAAAATCCGACAATATGGCGCATAAGAGGCATAATATCACGTGGAATCTCCCTCCAAGGCTCCAAGATTGCAGGATATGCCCTAATGTGTCGCATCATGGCAGGGAAGACTCCCATATCGGTCAAAAGTGTAGAGAGTTGGTTGCCCAAATCCAACCTGAATATGGTATCGGGCCTACGACGCATGTTGTTGGGTATCTGCACCCGAGGACCTTGACCTGTCGCGTCCTTAGGCATCATCTCCTCATCTTCATTTGCTGGGGGAGGAGGCACGTCCCTAATGAAAGTGCCAATATCTGCAAATTATATAGTACAAAACAATAATTACACAGTTAGTTCATTAAACAATTTAATAAAACAAGTTAAAGAACGTGTTAGAATTAATTTTTTTCTAATTAAGTAAGACAATAAAATGAAACTATATTAATTTAAACAAAACACAAATATTACCTCTATCATCTAGTGGCTCATCTGCTATGAAGAGGATGTGCAGACATCCTCGCCAATCTAAACCCGCGTAAGGACACGACACGATGATGAACATGTGATCTAACTCACTGGATAGTAGCTCCAATGTGTCTATGGAAATCTTGGTTGGAAAATCTCGCTGGCCCTGTTATAGTCCAAAAAAGCCACATCTATGCATCCAAGACATTGGCCCATCCATTTGCATACTTTTCCAAAAATACTGCTGAGGATTCCTTCAAAAATACCATTTTTTGGATAGTGTACGCGCCCTGCTGCACTGATAGCCTATGTACACATGCATGATGCATGCTAGTTAGCCTGTGTACATATGCTTGCTACATGCTAGTTAGCTTGCGTTTACCTCCAAAAGTTGCAAAAAATATAAAATTGCACGTATTTCAACGGAGTTTATGGGATATGGAGGGTTTCCTAACCATTTTACCCATTGTAGCCCATCCCCAAAACAAATAACCATCTTTTTCTCGTATAAAAAGATGTCTTGGGGAGTCATTTAGACATATGGACAAGAGAATAAGAAAATTTTGCCAAAATCCTTTCCCTCTCATTGCCTAAGTTTTGCATCTTGCTCTGAGTTTTAGCCTCAACTTTCCCCTCCAGCCATTCTCCCTATGCAACCATTCCTCCTTCCCTTGATGGTATGTTGGTTGTGAGAATATAATGTGGGATTGATGCACTTGAAGCCATGATAGAGGAGCCTAGACATGGTTCATAGAGAGGTCACAAGTAAAGGTTGTAACCTTTTTATCTTGAATTTGAATAAAAGAGATTATCCTTGTCCCAAAACCCTATGTTTACATGTTATTATTAATTTGAGAATTTATATCTATATTTAGGGTTTTAAAGTGATCATTAGAGATTGTATATATTGCTGCATTGTATTCTTAACCCCTTGTAGGTCATGTTTGGGAGGAGATCTGTGATCTAGGAGGCAACAACAAGCGGAAGAGGTCTACATCAACTGTAAGGATTCAAGGTGCAATCATTTACTCTCTCTTCCCTCTTTCTCTTATCACTTAGTATAGATGGTTTTGGGGTATATTAAAGGTATATCAATATTTTAAGGGAGTTATCGCTATGCCTATTCCTTAGACCCAGTTTAGGGGGAATTTCCCCATAGCAGAATTGGCGACTCCACTGGGGAGTCTCTCTAGGGTCTTAGTGGGATATTTTGGTTTGATTTGATTTTTTTCAGTTTCTTTTTGAGTTTTTTGAGTTTTTTGAGTTTCTTGAGTCAGTTTTAGTCTCTGGTCACCTTCCAAGTGCCTACCAGCCTCCCTTTCCTAGTTGTCTAGCCAAACCTTTTTCTTTTTTGAAAATTTTCAGAGGTGTATGCGCCATGTCCTCTGTATAGAACATGTACATATGCATTCTACATAGTATACAACCTATGTACATACATAGGCTGCTCGTACACAACATGTGTCTCTATGTTTTGGAAGGGTTTTTAAAAAAAATACTTTTTCTTTCCTGGCAAGAAGCTCTTTTCTCCTCAGGCCTTCTTGAACTCTTCAGGGTCTCTATTATTTATGTTTGGATGGGTTAAAGACTCAATTTATCTTGCAGTTTGTAAAGAACCCTTGTTGTTTCTTTATTTCTTTTGTTTTTTTTTAGGGTTTAGGGTGAACTTATAAGCATTAGATCCTCCTATGGATTCTAGTGAATCCTTGCATTCAAGCAGTGGCTTAGGGTATATGTTAGTCTTGGGTTTATTTTCTCTTTACCTTGTTTGTGCTTTGAAAAATGAAAAAATATCATTTACTTGTGATTTTATTTTCTAAGCATTCAAAAATAAATAAAAAATTATAGTTGCATTTAGTTATGCATTTTTGTTTGGTAGTTGTAGCATAGGTTGTTTATTACAAAAGAAAAGAGTTCCATTTACAAAATTCCTTCTATGCTATTTCCTTGAAAGTTTAGTATTTTGCATTTGCATTGTGAAACGAAAAGTGCATTCTAGGAAACTTTTTTTAGTTTAGGATCTTGGACTATATTTAGAAAAGTTTCCACTTACAAATATTAAAAGCCATTTTTTCAGTTGTAGAACCTAGTTTGCTTTTTGCACGAATGTTCTAAAGATTTTATTTTCTTCTCTTTCATCTCTTGAAAACACCATAAGTCGCGTGTTTGTACCCTTTTGAGTAAATCAAGTCACTTAAAATCAATGATTAAAACTTAAGATCAACTAGACTTTTGTTTGTAGGGTTCACCAAGTAGTCTAGGATTTAGGGCCTTGAAACAGGTGTGGAGAGGAAGCTCTTCAAGGCCGCTTAAACAAACATAAGAGTCTGTGATAGGGAGTGTTATAGTCCAGTTTCTTAAGATTCAGTCGAGAACCCCATCTAAGAAAGGGGATAAACATGAGGTCTTGTGAGGAAAGGTAAAGGAGATAACCCCTCCAAAGCTGGATCAAATGTAGTGGGGATCGTATATTGAGGGTTGTTCTTGAAATTTTTTCTGATCGCATTTGTCTACGAAGCCTCATGGACCTCGAATCCATTCGATATACTTAGTTGTCTTCCATACAATTTGCCTTGGGTACCCTTTAAAGGATTCCAAATTTGTTAGCCCGCTCATTAAGATCAGCCCGACTATCGATTGTACTCGCCTGGTGATTGACTACGAGCTGGCAACCTAGTTTCCTATTTTTAGGGACTTACACGGGTGACTATGGGGGTATACTATGGTACCTAGGGAAGACGCCAGATCACACTTTGCATAGTATACATGGAGGGTGTTTCCATGTTCGAGTTACACTTTCACCGTGTTGAGCACTCAACGCACCCTAAAAGTATTTGTGGATTTTTTTTCTTTTGGGTACCACTTTGTCATTTCTGAATGGAGTTAGTTGTGTAAGGATCAATGGGTTTTTCTATTGTTGTGTTTTATCATCTATCGCATTCGGTTTGGTTTGAAGTTTGATTGAACAGATTGACATTTTTCACTAAGTAAACATGGCATAAAGACTAAATACACATAGCTTAAAATTGTTTTATAAAAGTGTCACGTGCCAATTGGTGATTCAGTGATTCTGGCCTGCGAAAAGGGTTCTCTAAAATTTTTTGATGTATCATCGGCAAAATATGAAGGATAAACTGTCAACATAGGAAACAATAATCTCTGATCGTCGATCGCCGATGTATATTCGACATCGATGCAGAGGGAGAAAGAGCACGGTAACATATGTCGAAAGAAAACCACCGACACTAAAAATAAGTGCTTCTCATGCCAAAAAGATCAAATCAACTGTCACATGTTTCAACACGTAGGAAGTATGTATTGCTCAGTTATCACCCACGTCATCTTTTGATGTTTCCCTGTGCCATATCTGTACTTCTGTGTCTGCTCTTCCACATCATCACTATACGACAGTTTGGGTCAGCATCAAAACTTTTTCCTAGAGGCACTAATGAAACAACGTCAAAGACAATTTGTCGATGTCGATGCACTAATTAATTACCGATAAATTGCTAGAACACCAAAATTTTGGATTTAGATCAGAACTTTATCCGTCGACACCGATGATTCTGGTCGATCTGCATTGTCCATTTAACAATCCTGCGTATCCCCGATGTTGATCATACTAGTCTTGTTGAAGTGAGAAAACGTTTAGGTAATTCGAGGAGATACCTCTAGTTGAGTGAAGGACAAGGTTTTTGATTTGTTAGACAATTAAGAGTTTCACGTAACCGATAAAACGACGTCATGTGCCGATCAACTTAAAAAAAAATTAAATTTGTCGATTCTGTTATAGATTGTATAGCTCATATCTGTACTCTTGAATTTAATACTCGATGCTACAAGACATGTATGTTTTAAATTTTCAAAGTTTGTGCCCAAGCATGGTATTCCCTTTGCAAATCGTTGATCTCCCAAGCAGACGAAGGCACATGAGAGAGCATCGAAGAGGTAACAGGTCATTGTGCCACTTCAATTACCAGTAAGTCCAGGTTATTTTCTACAGGGAAGAGGTAAGCATGGTATTTATTGTTTACATTTATGATTTCTTCGAATAACAATTGTCGCAGATGGCTTGTAGCTTATTATTTTATTTTGTGTAGGAAAATTCCTTTGCGAAAGCCGACAACCAGATGATCACCAAGAGTGCTCAAAATGAAAGAATTGGAGATTAATGAAGGGTCGACACCGGTGACCGTAAGGGAACTTGATTTCATTTCAAATACGGAGTCAGTTATCCAAACATCCACCAAGAAACGATTTACCCAACCTCCAACGTTCAGGGACACAGAGGAGAGCACTAGATATAAATTTATTCTCCCACATTGGGGGGATCTTTTTAACAAAATCAGTCAGGAAGATTACCCGAAGTTTACACCTCACAGCGACCCAGATGTTTAGGTATTGGATGACCAAGTTTTCCCAGATATTAGGCGATCATATCTTCACATGGTGGCCTTCCTGACCCTAGTTCTTCCCTGCATCGAAACCCTAGGATGGATAATTGACCACATAGACGCGATCAAATGCATGATAAATAATGAGGAGGGGGAATGTGTTGGTTTATTTCATCCAGTATAGGTACAGAAATACTACAAACTTAGAGACCCAGAGGAAATACTGAGTACAGATTTTGTGGTCAGGTTTTATGAGATCCATGACACCAGCCGGTTACTAGCCTCATGGTGGAAAGAAGATAAGAAATTTACAAACATAAGAAATGGATGGTACAACACAATAAAACTCAAAGAGAATTATATATATATAATGGCTTTAATCTGCCGACTGTATGGAGAAACAAACTGCTCAAAGTTTTTGGAGGCATGGATGCCCTTAGAATATACCGTGGCAATCTATGGGAGCAGTTTCGATTGGGGAGCCATCATTTCCAAGAAGCTAAGTATCAACATCATACATGCCTAGACACCAAAAGATGGAGAAACATCAATTTTATACATGGCATCTTACCCGTTGGACATAATTTGCGCAAGAAACGTTTTCACATGTATGAATTGAGCTGGCATGTTGTCGAGTTACTCGTACATGTTTATTTCATCATTTTGTGGGAAAATAGGTACACAATTTTTTACGCCATGACATGTGATGAGTTTATAGCCAGAGTGCATTTTATTATATTTAGAAAAAAAAGCCTAAGGCTTTCAGTGACAACCAAAAAGATGATATCCAAAGTTGGCCACTAGTATTTTGAAGAAACAAGCACTTTTAACAGAGTGTTTGGGGCTACTGGTGCACCACACCTACTCCTTGTTCATGTCCTGGACCATCTCATATTAGGATACATTTTCTACTATACCATTCTGGAAGGCTATAATTCTTCTCTGGTAAAGGATAAGAAGAGGGATTTCAAACCCTATGGCTTTCATATTGGGTTTTATATGGTAAAAGAAACTGCACATGCAAAACAAGAAGGATTGAGTTATCTAGAATATCGATTCCCCATAGGCCTTTTTCGCAAGAATTATCCAAAGGGATTGGTACTCTAGTGCACGTCGTAGGTATCCTGATGTTTTCCATACACCCATGATAGTTTCAAAGATGAGATCTTTACCGAGGGTGCCCAAGACTAGGATGAAGTGCTCCATAGAAGGGCTAACCCAAATATGACCAAATTCAAAGAAATGACCATGGATGAACAAGTTGAGACAATAGAGCATACTTCTCAAGAAGCCATTAGAGTAAGAGGATAAAATAGAGCAGCTTAAGCAATAGAGGCACGAAGAAGGGGGATATTGTTACTATAAGAAGTCGAGAGCGCTATGTAAAGATTAGGGGAAGATACCCCACTTAATCCTTTGATAGGAACCTTGAGGATTACCCTGGCCGATAAAAATGGCCATGAGGCAGAACTAAATGGATCAAAGATAATTCCACCAAAAGAGATTGATTTCCAAGAAAACACTAGCCTTATGTCACCACAGGCAGGATCTTCGGTGACTAGTACAACTCAGCTAAGGTCAGTGAGAGAATCAAGTGGGATTTGTATGCCTACTATCCTCATAGATTTAATCACCATATATGACGATGAGTAAGGGTCAGAAGCTTCGCACATAACCTTGGTGCCAATCACATAGGAAGAGGAACCAGGAGAAACATCTACTCCAGCTTCCAATGATTTTATCCCAAATCCCCAAGAAGGAGAACTGGAAGCTAGGATCATTCTTGAAACTGTATTTCTCAATCAACTGGGAACACAACCTCAGGATGACAACTATAAGAATGACTTGGATACAGGTGAACAAGAAGAAGGAATAGGGAAGCCAGAAATCGACATCCCAACGACCGAACTCTTAGCTAATATTGATCCTTCATCTACTTCCCCATCTAGGACAAAGACTCGATCAGCCGACGAGGTTCAAAAGAAGGCCAAGTCACCAGAACATACATGAAATTCCCCTGCTAGGGAACTAAGAGAACCTACCATGGAAAACCTCTATACAGCGTAAAGCCTAGGCAATACTCTGTCCTAGGGAGATAAACAGATTCATGAACTAGTAGACAAAGTCACCGATATATAAGAAATTTCTTATGAAAGGAAATGGAAATCTATGATTTGAAGAACAATCAAGAAAAGGAAGCTCACGCTCGATATCACACTTTTCATAACCACAGAGGAAACATTGTTTGACATAGAAAGTGTTAATATGACTAAGCTAATTAGAGAAGGGATGGCCATAACCGATGCCACTTTAGATAGGGAAGAAAGGTATGAAAGGGAGGTATCCACCATGAAGAAATAACTAGACCATATGTGACATCAAGTGAAGTATTACAAAAATTCAACACACGTGATGGTCCTCTCGAAGTGTGAGTTCTGAGAGATGTATGCACAATTCACAAGGGAGAGAGACCTCTTCATCACTCACATAGTTGATTTCCAAGAAGATACCCTTATGGGGCTGGAAACCTTTTATGACATGAAGAGATGGTATGAGAAGGCACATCAAGACTTAGAGCGGATAGACTACATCAACGAAGTACATAAGGGCTGAGATACAAAAGAGCATGGAATCTGAGTGCTGATGGAAAGCAACATCACCCAAATAAGGAAGGAAGTTGAACACTGGGTAAGCATGGTCCAGGAACCCTGGCGGAAAATGTAGGAAAGATGGGAAGAGTGTGAGAAAACTTGGGAGAAAATCAATCAGGAAATGAGGAATATCGACTTGCCGGAGTTTGGTCCACTGAAGGATTTCACCGATTTACGTGACATAGTCAAGTGGCATGCAAAGCAATACCATGTATGTGAAACATAGATTTCACAGGTTTCAAGCATGATCTCGAGCCAAGTGAATAAGTTCATGGAGCCCTTGATTAAAGTTGTCTCAGTCTTATAGTGCATGATTGTCAAACTAACAAGTACAAATAATGGGTAGTTGAGATGAAGGAGGTCATCTCCGCTTTGATGGATAAACACAGGTTCCCTTATGCAAATACATGTGAAGATCTCCTGTAGATGGTC
The DNA here is from genome assembly GCA_000966675.3 of Picea glauca. Taxonomy (NCBI): domain Eukaryota; kingdom Viridiplantae; phylum Streptophyta; class Pinopsida; order Pinales; family Pinaceae; genus Picea; species Picea glauca. Next base: position 211,787 of record JZKD02S0455901.1, on the reverse strand, counting down.
GAAGTACGAAAGGAACAATCCACTTCAGTAGAATGACAAGTTAATCTAAAGAGGAACAAAAGAGAACTGATAGATAAATTCCGCCACATGTCATTTATTTGATTTAACACAACTCTAGTAGTTATTTTTAGCTTAGTTGTTTTTATAAATAAGAGAATCAACCTTGTGTTTAAGGGTCGATGGTTTTGGAGAGCAAGAATTTTAATGGAATATTGTAAGAGAATTATTTTTGTTTATGTTATTTTAATTAAGAAGTTTTATTTAGAACTAAAGACACTTATTTCATACGAGGCGTGAATGTGATTGGACCGAGGAGGGATTATCTCTTTCTTCAAATTCAATATTTGTTGTCGTATTGAGTAAGAGTTGTTATATCTGTTATTTAAGTTACCTTATAATGTTGTGAGAGATCTTATAAGGTATAAAGGTTATCCCAACACCCAAATTTCTTCAATATATATTAAATTCTCTCTGCCATTTAGTTTAAGCTCCATCCTTTATTTTTCAAAAATGTTAGAAAAGAACCAAAAGAGAACTGCATAGCCTGAGGAAAGGTTTCACAGAAAGACATATCTATCAGTCATGATTAAATCCCATCGATAATTTAAGCTAGATCACTAACTTGGAGAACCTTACCACTCATAAAAGGATTACGAGTCTAATTAGGCCTCTTAAGCGGGTTTTGTTCCTGCTGTTGCATTAAAGGGATATCAGACCCCTCAACAAAATTGGCGCTAGAAGGAGGGTTTGAACGAATGCATGGATAGCAATATTTATGATAATATTTTTCACAAAGCCTATAGATTCAAAATAACCCACATGCATGGCTAGTCATCCTCAAGATAACCCACATATAGAGAGTACTCCCACTACGAGTAACTCACCTCAAGACAAAGAGGAAGCACACATATACCCTAAAATACCTTATGCTCTTCCCCATGAAGAGTTAAATAAGTTTAGAATAATCGCCAGAGCTTATGCCCAACAGATTGGAGCATTACCTTTAGCTTCTTTACTTCCTCTAAGAAAAAAAATAAGAAGACCAGTTGTTGACACCCATGACCAGGTATTCATTCACACGGTAAAATACATGATATATTTTTCCCTCACATAGATCAAACAACCCCTTAATTTGATACTCGAAACACCAACATGTAACTACTCTGAACCTGGTGATTCTGAATCTGAAGAGCAAGGGTCCAACTTTCATCGCTCAGGTTCCGAATCAAAAGACATGGGGGATAATAATGATAAATATGGAGAGGGGGGAGATCAACCTCAAGATAACCAACCATGGTTGGCAAGAGATTATTTGGAAATTCCAGGATGGATGCATAACCTACCCAGACATCCAAAAAATCTACTTCCCAAATTTGATCATGAAACCTTTGGATTTCCTGAACATCATATTAAAAAGTTCATATTAGACATAAGGTTGATGAATGTACAACATGAATATGTGGTGTGTATAATGTTCCCTTACACCTTTGAAAATTCAGCTTCAACCTAGTATTTCAACCTACTGGTTGGTTCCATAACTAGCTGGACAAAGTTTCAAAAGGATTTCTTGGACAAATTTGCTGAAGAAACTACTACAGGAGACTTAATGGCTGAAATTTCCACTGCCACTATGAATCCAAAAGAAAAGGTCAAATATTTCAACTAAATATTCACCACCATTTTGAACAAATTCCAACCCGAGGCTAGACCTACTCCATATCTACAGATTTAAGTATATGTTAATGCTCTCCCAACTTCTATTTATTTGTTCGTGAAAAGGGCCGCCAAGAATACTCTAGCTGAAAATTTTGAGGAAGCCAAAACGATTGATTTCCAAATGAAAGGATGCAAAGAAGGTCATATCTCACTAATAAATAAATAAACCCAACCCCCACCCAAGAGGGGGATTTTTTTGACTAGACCCCCAGGAAAACAAACATAACAAGATCTCAAAAAAGAGAGAGGGGACATAGAAAACCTGCAGCAGATGATAAAAAATATTTCCAATGAAATCATAGATATGAAAAGGAGTGTTGAGGAAGGAAACCAAAACCAAAGACCTTATAAACCCTTTTTTAAAATAAACCCACCCTTCAAAGCTATAGAACCTCCCCCAGCCAACCTAAACGTCGATTTAGGGAATGTAGCATCTGACTCCTTCTGTACATATCACCAAGAAAAACATTCAGAAATGGATTTCCGTCAATGGTTGCATGCTATGAATCTTATGGCTAATCGATTCCTAGATGAATTTTCTCTAACCAAACAACCCGGTGGCTCGGAAATAAATGTCACCGATCAAGAAAGTCAAGAGCCACCTAAAGAGACAACCACGTTGTTATGGGATCCCAACCACCTGATACCTTCAACGATGCCACTGAGGTGAAGGGACCCCCCACTGTATTTATATCTATACAGACACGAAGTAAAATTCAAATGATCCAAAGTAACCCCACCACTACTTAGTCATCTAGCGGGAATCAAGCGACCGATCACCCCAAACCGCTATTTTCTTCCCAAAGAAACCCCACAAACATACACACACGAGAAACACCTAAGCTATAATAAAATGTAGTGTAAGACTTGAAGAAGATGAAGGCTAATGTGTCTGTGATGGACATGTGCAAGATCCCTCAACAAAAGGATTTTTTGTTACAGGCTTTAAAATCAATAGATACCCCTATAACAAGCACTGATCAAAGTGATGCCTCGTCTCTCACAGATTTAAAAAATAAGCCAAGTGTGAATGCTTGTTCTTTAGACAAAAAAGGAAGGCCCTTTTTTCCTCCTTTCCTCTTGACATTTGAGGTTTTTAACAAAAGTCTGCATAATTGCCTAGTCGATTTAGGGGCATCTTCTAATGTCATGCCATTATCAATCTACAAGAAATTGAATGAAACCCCACTCAAAAGTGATAAACACATTATACAACTTGATAAGACTCAGGTAAAGGTCATTGGGGAACTGAAAGATGTCATGATCATAATTTCTACACACCCAAAATTTGTTCAAGTAATTGACATAATTGTGGTAGACATCTTGGAGGCTTATGGAATTATACTTATCCAAGACTGGTATGAGAAATTAAACAGATACTTTAGTACCAACTGGGATCACCTCTAGTTGACATTAAAAGGACATCTAAAAATGATCAGGATTGACAGAGAAGATACCTCAAACATACCATCACTAATTTAGAGACCCCAAATGAACCCTCATCAACAGAGTTCCTTGTGTTAGGAAACTACTCTTTTGATTCTGATTTCGGTAATTTCACCCCTCATGTATCTGACATACCTTCCACAAAAAAATTTGATATGATTTTTCAAATAGACTTACCAGCAGCCACGAGATAAAGCATCCTTTGTTAGGATTCTTCAACATGAGTAGAAGATAAAGAGGGTGAAACTGAAAAAATAACTAGACATGAAGAAGTCAGAACTTTTCCTCCCCAAATTTGGACATTGTACTTTGATGGCTCTAAATCACAAGAAGGGTCGGGAGTGGGATGCATCCTCATTGACCCAAAGGGTAAACAAAACTTCTTATCATGTAGATTAGAATTCGAATGCACTAATAACACTACTGAATATGAAGCTCTAGTCCAGGGACTAAAGAAATCCATCGACTTAAACATCAAGGAATTGAAAGTTTTTGGAGACTCCGAAATTATCATTAGGCAAGTGAAGAATATTATCCATTGCAATTCATCTCACTTAAGAAATTACTAGCAAGAGGTACATATACTAATAGACAATTTTTAGGCCTTCAACATCATCATTATTCCCAGGATAAAAAATACCCTTGTTGATGCTCTAGCCACTGCAGCCTCAAGATTATCTCCTTTAGAATATTATGAAGCCTCACGGTTTGCAATAGAACTACTTTACAAACTATCGGTACCTAACAACATTTCTAACTGGAAATTCTTTGAAGGAGATGAACAGATTGTAGATTTTCTGACTAATCAGAAGAATTTTAAGGATTTGAACATTGATGATGAAATATTCCAAGAACTACTCACAGAATAAAATCTCCATGAAAAAAAGAAGGGAATAGATCACTCTGAGGACAAACCCAAGTTTCACATGATACTAAAAGGAGTGGCCAATCTAGAGAACCTTTTTGACCTAAGGGAAATATTTAGAGGGCCAAATAATGAAAAAACAAGGAGCTAATGTCCTATATATGAAACTATATACCTAGGAACCCCTGATAACCCCAAGAATGTCAATTTAGGTAAGATTGTGTCTAAAGAAGACATGGAATCTTATCTTAAATTTTTTAAAGAATATCAAGATGTCTTTGTTTGATCCTATAGAGAATTGAAAACTTATTATACTCGCATTATCCAAAAAACGATCTCGTTAAAATTTGGAGTAAAATCCTTCTAACAAAATCTTAGGAAGTACCACCCATCTCTAGAATCTTTGATGTATCAAGAGCTGAAGAAATTGTTAGATGCCAAGATTATCTTTTAGGTAAGACACTTTGCCTGGGTAGCCAATATGGTGCCTGTCAAAAAAAATTCTTGGGAGATCCGTCTGTGTGTGGATTTCAGAAACCTTAACATAGCATAGGAAAAAGATAACTATCTAGTCCCACCTATGGAACAACTCCTACAAACAGTATCTGACTCTGAAATTTTTTCCCTCCTAGACAGTTTCTCGGGATATAACCAGGTCCTGGTTTCAGAAGATGATCGATTAAAAGCTACCTTCCGGACCAAGTGGGGAACCTTTTCTTATAAACGCATTCCATTCGGGTTGATTAACGCAAGGGAAACCTTCGAGAGGGCCATGGACATAGATTTTTGGGGATTTATTAACAAGTTTGTGGTATCCTATTTAGATGACGTAACGGTATACTAAAAAAACAAGGAAGACCACATTCAACATTTGACTCAGATCTTTGAAAGGTGCAGGAAACACAAAATATCTTTGAACCCTAAGAAAACCATTTTTGTTGTAGAGGAAGGGAAATTATTAGGTCATATTATATCTCAAGGAGGAATTAGCATCGACCCTGAGTGGATAAAAGCGATAACTCAACTCCCCTTGTTTCACAATAAAAAGGCCATGCAATCCTTCTTTTGGAAAATCAAATTTGTGAGAAAATTTACTCCTAACTTCGCCGAAACTGTTAAACCTTTACAAAAAATGATTCAAAAAGATGCAGAGTTTAAATGGGATGAAGAAAGGAAAGGAGATTTCAACAACATCAAAACACAATATCCCAAGCACTAGTGCTACAATGCCTTGATTTTAGCAAATATTTTTTCCTTTATACCTTTGCTTATGACCAATCCTTGGCTACTGTACTTACCCAGAAGGATGATGAAAAGAATGAGGCACCGGTATCATTTATGAGCACTAACCTTCAAGGAGCCGAACTGAACTATCCAACTATAGAAAAACAGGCTTACACAATTTATAAAGAGGTCAAACATTTTAGATCTTATATCCTGAAGAATCACACTAAAGTCATAGTACCTCACCGCATGGTCAAGTATCTATTCATGGAACAAGAGATGGGAGAAAGAAGGGGAAATTGGATGGTGTCGTTCATGAATTTGATCTAGACATAAAACTTGCCAAAATAGTCAAGGGTCAAGGATTGTGTAAACTGGATATTGAGGCCCAAGATCTGATCAATGCAGAAGACTCTAGTTGGGAAAATGAGTTGTCATTATGGTGCAGTGAAGCCTTAAACGTTCCTTCAGAGAAAGCATCATGGTATGAAAATCTGTCTTATCTCCTACACCATGGAACCTGTGCAGAAAACCTAAACCCTAGAGAAAGGAGAACTCTCAATTTAAAGTTTGCTCAATATCGCCTCATAAATTATGTTCTTTTCCACATAAAATATGATGGAGTACTCCTTATATGTATTGAACATGATGATGCAGAAAAGGTACTGAGAGAACTCCATGACGGTGCAACAGGTGGAAATTTTGTGGGAGAAACCACGACTCACAAAATATTAAAGGTTGGTTATTATTGGCCTACTTTGTTCAGGGACGCTCATGCATATGCCAGGAAATTTAAATCTTGTCAAGTAAGCATCGGTAGAGAAAAGAGGATAGCCATTCCACTCCATCCAGTGACCATATCCAGACCGTTCGAACAATGGGGAATAGACGTCATAGGAGAAATTACTCCCAATTCTTTGAAACAACATAAATATATCTTGACTGCCATAGACTATTTTACAAGATGGAAGGAGCCTATCCCTCTCATGAACGTTAATGAAAAGGTAGTAATCCAATTTTTATAACAACAGTTGATAACAAGGTTTGGGATGCCGTCTATTCTCATTTTTGACAATGCTGCCTAATTTTCTTCCGTGCTCTTGACATAATTCACCCTGGATAAGGGGATCATAATAAGATATTCTACAAACTACTATCAACAAGGGAATGGGGTGGAAAATTCAACTAATAAAAACCTAGTGAGAATTTAAAAAAAGCAGTTGTTGAAAATCAGAGGAATTGGCAAAATTTGCTTCATAATGCCCTATGGGCCGATAGAGTAACGCCTAAACAAGCTATAGGAAACTCTCTATACTTTTTGGTATATGGGAAAGAAGCCATTATTCCAAATGGATTGTATCTCCCATCTTTACAGCTTTCTCAAGCATCAAGAGGTCATCCCTCATCCTCTCTACAATAAAGGATTAATACCCTTCTCATGCTGGATGAACAAAGGGAAAAGGCTAAAGTCAAGTTCACTGCTCATCAACAGGTAGTTAAATGATGGTTCAACAAACATAAGGCCAAAGAAAAAAAATTCGAAGTAGGGGACCTAGTCTTGAAGTGGGATAAAGAAAATGAGTCCAAAGGAAAACACTCGAAGTTCCAAAATCTATGGCTCAGACCTTTTTCGGTGGCCGAGAAGATCGGGGTAGGCACATACTGGTTGCAGAATCTGAGGAGGTAATCTAACACCCTCCCAGTGACTGGCCAGGCCTTAAAAAAATACTTCTCCTATATATATATATATATATATATATATATATATATATATATCTTTTGATGCTTTGTTTGAGTTTTTGTTTCTTTTTCAACATACATTTTGATCAGACGAGTGTGTGGGTTTAGGGAAGACTGTTTTGAAGCTCCTTTTTCATTCATTCTTTTGCTTGTTATTTTCTTCTAATTAAGTTTTGTTTCGTAAAGAAATGGTTGACTTTAATGAATACAGTTAAGCAGACTTTGCTCCTGACCTACACTTACATGCAAAATAAGAGACGTTGGGAAAACATAAATTTTCAAAAAATCATATTTGTCTTTGTAAGCATACTACCTGGGGAAGCGATGAAATATCCACCTAGTGGCCTGGTAGAGCTAAATGGAAATATGGTTAGCTGGAAAGAATCACATGTACTTATCGACAGATCCAGGGAAAGCTCCACCTTAGCACTTTCACCTTCTCAAAAACCATATATCCTCCTCTCTGACTCACTCTTGGTATTTATGCCAGAAATAGATGATCCATAAAAAAAGTGTAAAGTCCGAGAGGGTATACAGATAACTCTATCAGGGCTATGGATTCTCACTGGTAGCGAAACAAGGTCTGTGATATTGGGGTGACTCCGTTGGGGCTATGGATGCTCACTAGCATTAGAGAAACACCATAAGAAGGGAATGATAGCTAAATGGCTTCACGCCAATGGATGCTCTACCCTGCTCTTGTCTAGAAAGGAAATGGATTGTGGTTAACAGGAAAGGGGATGGAAAGATAAACCCCACAGGCAGATCCAGATTCATGAACCTGAAAACTTGTGCAAACATTGATAAAAAAGGTTCTGTTGAAATTGAATAGAATAAAGGCAGATAGTTTCTCAACCAAATTGCACTGGCTAAGTAGGAGGGAAGATGCAAAGAATTTGTTTTCGCCTAGATAATCGCCATTTTTTTAGCACTCAACAAACCCTAAAAGTCTTTGTGATTTTTTTTCTTTCTTTTGGGTACCACTTTGTCATTTATGAATGGAGTTAGTTGTGTAAGGATCAATGGGTTTTTCTATTATTGTGTTTCATCATCGATCACATTTGGTTTGGTTTGAAGTTTGATTGAACAGATTGACATTTTTCACTAAGTAAACATGGCATAAAGACTAAATACACACAACTTAATTTTTTTTTATAAAAGAGCCACATGCCAATCGGTGATTCAATGATTCTGGCTTGCGAAAAGGGTTGTCTAAAAATCGTCGATGTATCATCGACATCAGAGAAATCTGAAGGATAAATTGTCAACATAGGAAACAACAATATCTGATCGTCGATCGTCTATGTATCATCGACATCGGTGAAGAGGGAGAAAGGGCACGATAACATATGTCGAAATAAAATCACCGACACTGAAAACAAGTGCTTCTTATGCCGAAAAGGTAAAATAAACCGTCACGTATTTTTCCGCGCAGATAGTCTGTATTGCTTGGTTATCACTCATGTCATATTTTGATGTTCCCTCATGTCATATTTGTACTTCCATGTCAGCACTGTACGACATTTTGGGTCAACATCAGAACTTTTTCCCAGAGGCACCAACAAAACAACATCAAAGACAATCTACCAACGTCAATGCACTCAACAATTACAGATAGATTGATATAACACCAAACTTTTGTATTTAGATAGGACCTTTATCCACCGACGATTCTAGGTGATCTACGACATCCATTTAACGATCCTGCGTTTCCCCGATGCCGATCATACTAGTCCCGTTGAAGTGCGAAACGATCGGGTAATTCAAGGAGATACTTGTAGTTGAGTGAAGGATGAGGTTTTTGATTTGTTAGACAATTAAGAGATTCACGTAATCAATAACAGGACATCGCGTGCTTATCAACTTTCAAAAAAATTGAATTTGTCGATGAACTCTAAAGGTAACACACTCCTGCACCACCAGCCTGCATTGCATTTAATCCTGAGCGTGATGTGGATTTTGTTATAGATTGTATAGCTCATATATGTACTCCTGAATTTAAGATTCGATGCGACAACGTAGGTATGTTTTAAATTTTCAAAGTTTGTGCCCAAGCATGATATTCCATTCACAAATCACTAATCTTCCAAGTAGACGAAGGCACATGAGAGAGCATCGAAGAGGTAACAGGTCATTGTGCCACTTCAATTACTAGTAAGCCCAGGTTATTTCCTACAAGGAAGAGGTAAGCATGTTCTTTATTGTTTACATTTATGATTTCTTCAAATAACACTTGTTGCAAATGGCTTATAGCTTATTATTCCATTTTGTGCAGGAAAATGCCTCCGTGAAAGCCGACAACCAGAGGATCACCAGGAACGCCCAAAATGAAAGAATTGGAGATCGACAAAGGGTTGAAACCAATGACCGCAAGGGAACTTTATTTCATTTCAAAGACAGAGTCAATTATCCGAATATCCACCAAGAAAAAGTTTACCCAGCCTCCAGCGTTTGGGGACATAGAGGTGAGCACTGGATCTGAAGTTATTCTCCCACATTGGGGGGATCCTTTTAATAAAATCAGTCAGGAAGATTACCCAGAGTATACACCTCACAGCGAACCAGACATACGGGCATTGGATGACAAAGTTTTCCCAAATATTAGGCGATCATATCTACACATGGTGGCTTGCCCGACCCTAGTTATGCCCTGCATCGAAACCCTAGGATGGATAATTGAACACACAGACGCGATGAAATGCACGATAAATAATGAGGAGGGAGAATGTGTTGGTTTCTTTCTTCCAGTAGAGGTACAAAAATACTACAAACTCAGAGACCTAGAGGAAAGATTGAATACAGATTTTGTGGTCAGGTTTTATGAGTTCCATGACACCAACCAATTACTAGCCTCGTGGTGGAAAGAAGATAAAAAATTCACAAACAGGAGCAATGGATGGTACAACATGGTAAACCTTAGAGAGCCTTATATATATTTAATGGCTTTAATCTATCGACTGTATGGAGAAAAAGACTGCTCAAAGTTTTCAGAGGCATGGATGCCCTTAGCATATACCATGGCAATCTCCAGGAGCAGTTTCAATTGGGGAGCCATCATTTCCAAGCAGCTGAGTATCAACATCATACAGGCCCAGACACCAAAAGATGGATAAACATCAATTTTCTACATGGCATCTTACCTATTAGACGTAATTTGCACAAGAAACATTTTTGCAGATATGAATTTGAGCTGGAATGTTGTCGAGTTAGCCATACATGTTTATTTCCACATTTTGTGGGAAAATAGGTACAAATTTTTTTACGCCATGATATGTGATGAGTTTATATCCATAGTGCATTTTATTATATTTAGAAAACAATTCCCAAGGCTTTCAGTGACAACCAAAAATATGATATCCAAAGTTGGCCACTGGTATTTTGAAGAAACAAGCACTTATATTAGAGTGTTTGGGGCTATTGGTGCACCACACATACTCTCTATTCATGTCCTGAACCGTCTCATATTGGGAGAAATTTTCTACCATACCATTCTCCAAGGCTATAATGCTTCTTTGGTAAAGGATAAGAAGAGGGATTTCATACCCTATGGTTTTCATATTGGGTTTTATATGGTAAAAGACACTGCATGGGCGAAACAAGAAGGATTGAGTCACTTGGAATATTGATTCCCCACATGTCATTTTCAAAATCATGATCCAAAGGGATTGGTACTCCAGCATGCGTCGTAGGTATCCTCATGTTGGCCATACACCCATGATAGTTTCGAAGATGAGATATTTACCGAGGGCACCGAAGACTGGGATGAAGTGCTCCATAGAAGGGATAACCCAAATATGACCAAATTCAAATAAATGACCATGGATGAACAAGTTGAGACAATAGAGCATGATTCTCAAGAAGCCATTAGAGTAAGAGAAGAAAACAAAGAAGCAGAAGCGACAGATGCATGGAGAAGGGGGATATTGTTAATAGAAGAAGCTGAGAGAGATATGCAAATATTAGGGGAAGATCCCCCACTTAATACTTTGATAGGACCCTTGAGTATTACCCCGGCCAATACAAATGGCCATGAGGTAGAACTAAATGGCTCAAAGACAATTCCACCAGAAGAGACCGTTGACCAAGAAAACGCCAGCCCTATGTCACCACAGACAGGATCGTCAGTGACTACTACAACCCAGATAAGGTCAGGGAGAGCATCAAGTGGGATGGGTATGCTGACACAGTCGTGCTCAAAAGCACGTCTGCTCACAGGATCTTTCCTTTCCACACGGCCTGAAGAACTCCAAACGGTTCTTCTATTTCCCTATCGGAAAATCTTCACCCATAACAACTCTCTCACGTGATCGACCTTTTTCTATTGGGAAATCAGACTTCGCGACTTCGTGAGGTCAGTGGTCGAGCATTGGACTCTCGAATCCCCGAAACCCGATACAAGTCAATGATGACCCTTTCCTTTACCCTGTTGGGATTTCCCGTATCACGATTTTAGCACTCGTGATGTCAAACAACTTGATTCTTCGACTCCCGAATCCCAATATGTTGATTACTCGACACACGCGCGAGTTGACTTTTCCACACCCCTGTCACCTCGTCGGGATTTCGGATTTCTCTATATCGTGAGTCCTAGTGCAAATTTTTCGGGACTTCTTGCCACAAAAACCTGAAGTGGTGTGCCACCTGTCCACTCTCGCTCTGACCCTTGTGGCCCCACACCTTTCTCTCAACTGTCGGGATATCGCGTTTCGCAATTTCGTGATTCCTGTTGCTATGTTCACAGGTCTTCAACCTACGAAACTCCGATAAGTGATTCCACGTGTAGATCCTATGGCCCTTATGGCTCGGATCAAAAGTCCTATCCCTCCTGAGATTTTAACCTCTTGGGAATACTTGCAGTATCTCCCTTACTCCTCCGTGAGATCTAACGGCTCACAGAGTTCGCGAATTCTCCTCGGAGAATTCCGACCGTCCATCCTTCCTTGGCGATTTACTGCGAATGACCAAGTGTTCCTCCACGGAACTCGTTCTTCTATGGTGCAACCTTACGACACTTCTTACAAACTTCAAGTCACAACCTCCCTACGCTGCCTTTCAACAACCTTGAAGGCCTTATCCTTCCTGAGCTTCCTTATAACTTTGAGCCTTAGAAAAGACTCTTGCGCACACTCCTTGCGGCAACCTTCAACCACGTCCAAGTGTTGAAGTCCTTCGACTCTGCGCACTCCTGCAGCAGTAGTCTTTAAGTTCTTCACTCAGGTTCACAACCCTGAGACTTCACTCGGCCTGCGCACTCCTTGCACGGCTCCTGTTCCCAACTGCACTTCTGGATGAACGAGAACAAAAGCTAACCTATCTGAATCCTCGGTCAACGCACTCCTTGCAGACACTTCAACTGCACTCCTTGTAGGAACTCTTGGCTCAGATAAAGAAACAATTGAAACTCATTCCTTCTTCCTCTCAGACTTCAATCTCAAAACATGAAATCATATACACAGCATATAAATCAAATGTATAACAGGAAGCAAACATTCATGAGCATATCATTCAGCATCAATACACAAAGAACAACACAAAACCATGAATTTGAATCAACTCTTTCTATTAATTCAAATATCTGTACATGGGTGTTCTTACACAGCTCTCTGCATGCTCTTGTTTCTTCCAAAACAATGTTGCTTCATAATAATGTTACAATACACAATGAGGGTGTCTATATCTCGTTTCCCTCTTGCACTCTAAAACTGTCTAATCTAGAATTAAATTCTATCTACTTGCATTAACTACTTTAAATGCCTTCTACCTACTAAGGATGAGAGCAATCCGCTCAAGGTCCGGTTACATTATACAAGTGCGCTTCATTAAATTGCCACATTTATGTTCGCGCATCAACTTCAAGGGAAATTTCAAAAACTTGTGTTGGACGCTTTCCAGCTGTCTTCTTACTTCGGCGCTGGCTCACTTGATGTTGGTGATGATCCTGCATCATACTCCCTCGCTTGAAAAATTTCATGGGCTCCTGTCCATGAGCTCACGCACGGTGCGTCCATGCCTCTGAATCTCTGCTTCAGTCTCCCAGCTGGCATCTTCAACTAGATGGCCTTTCCACTTGACCAAATACTCAAAGTATTCTTTCTGCCTGGTCTTCCTACTAATTCTTTTATCCAGTATGTACTCCATCTGTGGTTTATCTTCAACTGGCATCTGCTTTGTCCACTGGATCACTGGCTTCTCACTTCCAGTCCTTGTTTCCTCTACTTTATATGGGTACAAATCTGAGACATTGAATATCGGAGAAATTCCGATCCCATCGGGTAATTCAATCTCATAAGCATTCACCCCAAATTTCTTCAAGACCCTACATGGCCCAATTTTCTTCATCTTCAGTTTATTATATGTTCCTCTCGGGAACCTTTCTTTTCTCAAATGTGCCAGAATCAAGTCACCAACTTCAAACTGAAGTTGTCTTCTATGCTGATCTGCTCTGCGCTTATACTCCTGGCTTGAATTCTGCAATCGCTCCTTCACCTTGCTGTGAAGTTCCTTCATTGCCTCTGCGAATTCTTCTGCACTGGCGCTACTAGTTGCATTCTTTTCTGAATCCCTCGACTCAGAAATTCCTCTCGACTGCATACCATAGACAACCTGAAATGGACTTTGCCCCGTGCTCCTGTTGACCGAGTCATTATACGCAAACTCTGCCTGTGGTAATATATGGTCCCACTGGTTGTGGTACTCTGTTACCAAGCTCCTCAACAAGTCTCCCAGACTTCTGTTCACTACCTTTATCTGTCCATCCTTATGAGGATGATACGCTGAACTAAACAACAATTTAGTTCCCAGCTTCTTCCATAAGGTCCTCCAAAAATGCCCTATGAACTTAGTATCTCGATCCGAAACTATACTTCTCTGCAAGCCATGAAGTTGAATGACCTCTTTGAAAAACAGGTTCGTGATGTGAGTCGCGTCACTAGTCTTCTGACATGGAATGAAGTGTGCCATCTTGGAAAATCTATCCACCACCACAAAGATTGAATCAACACCTCTTTGTGTTCCTGGCAACCCCAAAACAAAATCCATGCTAATCGCATCCCACGGCCTCTTTGGTATGGGAAATGGTTGATAAAATCCTGCATTCTATCTCCTTCCCTTTGAATGCTGCCAAATTTTGCATCTGTCCACGAATCTCTTGACATATGCTCACATTCCCGGCCAAAAATATGACTCATTCAACTTTGCGAATGTTTTTTCATGACCAAAGTGCACTGCTAATCCTCCACTGTGTTTCTCCTTTAACAAGTTCTCCCTCACAGAGCATTTTGGAATACACAGTTGATTACCTTTAAATAACAATCCTTCTTAGATCATGTACTCGGCCCATTGGCTTTTGTCTCTGAGAACTGGATTCTCAGTTGCTTCATACGCTTCTTTAAAATCCTGATCATCTGCGTACATGTCCCTAAGATCATCAAAACCCAGCATCTTGACTCGGAACTCCTGCAACAACAAACACTTCCTGCTCAAAGCATCAACCACTTTGTTAGCAGTACCAGAAATATGTTTAATTACAAAAGTGAAATTTTGCATGTATTCCACCCATTTTACATGTCTCTGATTCAACTTCTCCTATTGAGTCACAAACTGCAATGCATGATTGTCATTGTACAAAACAAATTCCTTCGGGATCAAGTAATGCCTCCATTTATTTAATGCCTGTATGATAGCATAAAAATCCTTATCATATGCGGAGTACTTTACTTTTGCTTCATTCAGCTTCTCGTTGAAGTATGCGATTGGCCTATCTTCTTGACTCAAGACTGCCCCTATTGCGAATCCACTTGCATCGCATTTCACTTGAAATGTATTTCGGAAATCTGGCAACACCAAAACTGGTTGTTCCGTAATATTCCTCTTCAACAGATTAAAACTCTTTTCAGCCTCTTCTGTCCAATGAAAATACTTGTGTATTTTCTTCACTGTATCCATCATTGCTGTGCTAATTCCACTGAAATTCCTGATGAACTTTCGGTAGAAACTAGTCAATCCATGAAAACTTCTCACCTCAAAATTTGTTCTTCGGTGATGGCCAATTCTTGATTACTTCCACCTTATCTGGATCCATCCTCAATTTGTCTGCAGAAATAACAAATCCCAAGTAAATGAGCTATGTCTTCATGAATGAGGATTTCTTCATGTTTATCAACAACTTCTCCTGTTGTAATCTCTGCATCACTGTAGCCAAATGCTTCAGATGTTCTGCTACTGATTTACTGAAAATCAGTATGTCATCCAAATATACAATGACAAATTATTCGATGAACTCCCTCAGGACTTTGTTCATCAACCTCATGAAGGTACTTGGCGCATTTGTTACACCAAACGGCATAACAAGCCATTCATACAACCCTTCGTTTGTTTTGAATTCTGTCTTCCATTCATCGCCTTCTCTCATGCGAATCTGATGATAACCACTTTTCAAATCAATCCTTGAAAAATACTTTGCTCCACTCAAGCAATCCATCAGATCATCCATCCTCAGCAATGGAAATCTGTACCAGATAGTTATCTTATTAATCTCCCTCGAGTCGTACACATCCTCCAGCCTCTGTCTTTCTTCGGACTGAGTACTGTTGGAACAACACATGGACTCAAGCTTTCCCTGACCAAACCTTTGTCCAATAACTCCTGGACTTGCCTTTTAACCTCTTCATTCTCTTGCGGCATCAATCTGTACGTGGATTTATTTGGCAAACTGGCTCTTGGTATGAGATCAATATGATGACTCACACTTCTAATCGGTGGCAACGAACGAGGTAATTCGTCCACTATTATATCAACGAACTCTTCCAGCAGTTCCTGAATTTATTCTAGCAAATCATCCACTCTTGTGCTGGTCAAAACAATCTTCGGCTTCCTGACCACAAAGAACTGTGGATCCTCCTTCTTCTTAACCTCTATAAGATGTTCCTTCCCACTCATGAGAAGTACTGTGTTTCTTACTTCCGGCTTCACCTCCTTATCCTTAATTGAAAGCAACATGTGAGTCCTCCCATTCTTCTCCAGGGTGTATGTGTTCATTCTCCCATCATGAATCACATTCCTGTCATATTGCCATGGCCTACCTAGAAATAGATGACAAACATCCATGGGAATAACATCACATAATATCTTATCATTATATCCTCCTATCTTGAATTCAACTAAACATTGTTTAGTGACAGATACCTGGTGTCCTTTCTGTAGCCATGAAATTCTGTATGGACTTGGATGATCAATCGTCTCCAGCTCCAACTTCTCTACCATCTCGGTTGAAACGAGATTATCTATGCTACCATTGTCTATAATGACCTTGCATACCCTGTCCTTGGTCTTGCAAGTAGTCCTAAAAAGTCTGGTCCTTTGGACTGAACTCTCCACCTCTTTCTCTGGTGTCAACATATATTTTCGCATCATCAATGATCTTCTGCCTTCAACGTCTTCGGCCTCAACATCACGCCTCTGTGCTTCGGTGATGTGAGTTTCTCTAATCTCCTTATTTTTATCTGGACACTCGTAAGACTTATGCCCATTCTTTCTACATGTGAAGCATGTGATTACTCCACCTCTTCCTCTTCCTCTACCTCTAGTACAAGGAAAAGTGTTATTGTCAGCATAATCTCCTCTCTGCTCAGTATGTTTCCCTCTCTGTGAGGTTCCACCTCTCTCAGTTCGAGTCTGAGGTTTCTTCCAGTCTTCCTTGGGCTTCTGATATTTGTCCTGGGCAACCAATTTGCCTCTTGGATGACTTCTGCCTCGACCTCTTTGAATTTGCTTTCGGCTCAGCTTCTCTTCCGCTTTCAGAGCCATCTGATAAGCATCTTCCACCATCTGGATGGTAACCATGCTCATCTCATCCTGGATATCATATCTCAGGCCATTCATGTATCTGGCAACCTTTTCATCATCTCTCTCCTGATGACCTACCCTAATGTTTAGTTTATAGAATTCCTTAGTGTATTCCTTCACTATCATCAGCTTCTGTCTCAGGTTCTGCATCCTCCTGAACAGAGTAATCTAATAATCTCTCTGGATGAATTTCGCCTTCATATTCGCGATCATTTGATCCCAACTCTTGATCTTCTGCTTTCCCTTGCAGCGTCTGTCAGTTTGTAGTTCGTCCCACCACAATTCTGCATGTCCTTTCAATCTCATGACAACATGCTTGAATTTCTTGTCCTCTTTGACATCTTCATAGTTGAAGTATGTGTCTAGAGATCTAATCCAGTCTAGAAGCTCCTCTGCATCCAGATTTCCCTCGTAAACTGGAATGTCCATCTTTGCTCTTGCACCTATCCTTGCAATATCTCTGATCAAACGCTCGTTTGATGCATCTTCAGCTGCAACTTCTTCTTTGCGTTCAGCCTCAACCTCACTCTCGGAATCACTAAGATCCCCAGCACTAGCTATATGCCTTTGCGTTGTCTCCATGTCTTCGAGTCTAGCTTGTAGATCACGCATTTCTCTCTCCATAACTGGATTTGTCATCTGCCTTCCTCTTCTCCATGACATCTCCCTATCCTCTTGATCGGGTGACTGCCTGTCCCTTCTCCTTGGTGGCATGGTGAATCTTATTTTATCTTCTATAGAAAGCAAAGAACCTTTCTGAAGCTCTGATACCAACTGATGCAGTCGCGCTCGCAAGCACGTCCGCTCACATGATCTTTCCTTTCCACACGGCCCGAAGAACTCCAAGCAGTTCTTCTATTTCCCTATTGGGAAATCTTCACCCACAACAACTCTCTCACGGGATCTCCCTTTTTCTATCGAGAAATCGGACTTCACGACTTCGCGAGGTCAGTGGTCAAGCATTGGACTCTCGAATCCCCGAAACCCGATACAATTCAACGCTGATCCTTTCCTTTACCCTGTCAAGATTTCTCGTATCACAATTTCGACACTTGTGATGTCAAACAACTTGATTCTCCAACTCCCAAATCCCGATATGCCGATTACTCGACACACGCGCGAGTTGACTTTTCCACGCCCCTATCACCTCGTTGGGATTTTAGATTTTTCTATATCGTGAGTCCTAATGCAAATGTTTTGGGACTTCTCGCCATGAAAACCTGAAGTGGTGTGCCACCTATCCACTCTCTCTCTGACCCTTGTGGCCCCACACCCTTCTCTCAACCTTCGGGAAATCACGTTTCGCGATTTTGCGATTCCTGTTGCTATGTTCATGGGTCTTCAACCTATGAAACTCCAATAAGTGATTCCACGTGTAGATCCTACAACCCTTATGGCTCGGATCAACAGTCCTGTCCCTCCTGAGCTTTTAACCTCTTGGGAATACTTGCAGTATCTCCCTTACTCCTCCGCGAGATCTAACGGCTCATGGAGATTCACGAATTCTCCTCGGAGAATTCCGACCATTCATCCTTCCTTGGCAATTTACTGCGAATGACCAAGTGTTCCTCCGCAGAACTCGTTCTGCTACGGTGCAACCTTATGACACTTCTTACAAACTTCAAGTCACAACCTCCCTGCGCTGCCCTTCAACAACCTTGAAGGCCTTATCCTTCCTGAGCTTCCTTATAACTTCGAGCCTTAGAAAAGACTATTGCACACACTCCTTGTAGCAACCTTCAACCACGTCCAAGTGTTGAAGTCCTTCGACTCTGCGCACTCCTGCAATAGTAGTCTTTAAGTTCTTCACTCAGGTTCACAACCCTGAGACTTCGCTCGGCCTGCGCACTCCTTGCACGGCTCCTGTGCCCAACTGCACTTCTGGATGAACAAGAACAAAAGCTAACCTATCTGAACCCTCGGTCAATGCACTCCTTGCGGACACTTCAACTACACCCCTTGCAGGAACTCTTGTCTCAGATAGAGAAACAATTGAAACTCATTCCTTCTTCCTCTTAGACTTCAATCTCAAAACATGAAATCATATACACAGCATATAAAGCAAATGTATAACAGGAAGAAAACATTCATGAGCATATCATTCAGCATCAATACACAGAGAACAACACAAAACCATGAATTTGAATCAACTCTTTCTATTAATTCAAATATCTGTACATGGGTGTTCTTACACAGCTCTCTGCATGCTCTTGTTTCTTCCAAAACAATGTTGCTTCATAATAATGTTACAATACACAATGAGGGTGTCTATATCCCGTTTCCCTCTTGCACTCTAAAACTGTCTAATCTAGAATTAAATTCTATCTACTTGCATTAACTACTTTAAATTCCTTCTACCTACTAAGGACGAGAGCAATCCACTCAAGGTCCGGTTACATTATACAAGTGTGCTTCATTAAATTGCCACATTTATGTTCACGCATCAACTTCAAGGGAAATTTCAAAAAATTGTGTTGGATGCTTTCCAGCTATCTTCTTACTTCCGCACTGGCTAGGTTGATGTTGGTGATGCTCCTGCATCATATGCCTACTATCCTCATAGATTTAATCACCATATATGACAACGAGGAAGGGTCAGAAGCTTCACACATAACCTTGGTGAGAATCACATGAGAGGAGGAACTAGGAGAAACATCTTCTCTAGCTTACGATGATTTGGTCCCAAATCTCCAAGAAGGCGACCTGAAAGATAGGAACATTCTTGACACTGTATTTCTCAATAATATAGGAACACATCCTCATGATGATAGCTCTAAGAACTGGTTGGATACAGTTTAACAAGAAGAAGGAATGGGGAAGCCAGAAATCAACATCCCAACGATAGAACTCTCAACTAATATCGATCCTTTTCCTACTTCCCCATATAGGACAAAGACTCTGTCAGCCAACGAGGACCAACATAAGGCCAAGTCAGCAGAACATACAATAAATTCCCCTACTAGGGAACTAAGAGAACTTGCCATGGAACACCTCTATATGATGGGAATCCTAGGAAATACTCTACCATGGGGATATCAACGGATTCCTGAACAAGTAGATGAAGTCGTCGATATATAGGAAATTTCTTATGACAGGAAAATGAAAGTTGTGATGAGAAGAACGGTGAATAAAAGGAAACTCACGCTCGATAGCACACTTCTCATAATGAAAGAGGAAACACTATTTAACACATAAAGTGCTAAGTTTATTGAGCTAATCGGAGAAAGGATGACCATAATCGATGCCACTTTATATAGGGAAAAAAGGAATGAAAGGGAGGTAGATGACATGAAGAAAGAACTAGACCATCTGCGACATCAAGCAGAGTATTACCAAAATTCAACATAGGCAATGGTCCTCTTGAAGTGTGAGTCCTGAGAGATGTATGCACAATTCACAAGGGAGATAGACCTCTTCACCGCTCACATAGCTGATTTCCAAGAAGATTCCCTTATGGGGCTAGAAACTTGTAAAGACATGCAGAGATGGTATAATAAGGCATATCAAGACTTAGAGTGGATAGACTACATCAGTGAAGTATAGAAAGGTCAAGATACAAAAGAGCATGGCATCTGAGTGTTGATGGACAACAACATCTCCCAAATAAGGAAGGCAGTTGAACACTGGGTAAGCATGGTCTAGGAACCCCGACAAAAAATGCAGGAAAGATGGGAAGAGTGTGAGAAAACTTGGGAGAAAATCAATCAGGAAATGAGGAATATCAAATTGCCAGATTTTAGTCCACTGGAGGATTTCGCCGATATACGTGACATAGTCAAGTGCAAGTGGAGCAAGACTAGGTATGCGAAACAAATATTTCGCAAGTTTCAAGCATGATTCTGGGCCAAGTGAAGAAGTTCATGGAGCCCCCGATTAAATATCTTGCAGTATTACAACGCATGAGTGTCAAACTAATCAAGTAAAAAGAACGAGAAGTTGAGATGAAGGAGTTCCTCTCCACTCCAATAGATCAACATAGGTTTCCTTATGGAAATACATGTGAATATCTCTTCTGCAGGTGGTTGGAGTACGAAAGGAACAATCCGCTTCAGTAAAATGACAAGTTGATCTACAAAGGAACAAAAGAGAAATGATAGATAAATTATGCCACGTTTCATTTTCTTGACTTAACACAACTCTAGTAGCTATTTTTAGTTTAGTTGTTTAAGGGTCGATGGTTTTGGAGAGAAGGACTTTATCTGGAATATTTTAAGATAATTATTTTTGTGCAAGTTATTTTAATTAAGAAGTTTTGTTTAGAACCAAAGACACTTATCTCATCTGAGGCGTGACTGTGATTGGACCGAGGAGATATTATCCCTGTCTTCAAATTCAATATTTGATGTTGTATTGAGTAAGAGTTGTTGTATCTGTTATTTAAGTTATCTTATAATGTTGCGACAATTCTTTTATTCTAATTGATGAACATAAATCGATTGTGTTAACATGTGATTGGTAGTAGAGTATTGAAAATTACTTTTCCTGCACTAACTTCTTGTCATGTGTGTGTATATATATATATATATATATA